>JARQOD010005767.1:0-46293 GCA_033576555.1 Oophaga sylvatica
TTTTCTTGCTGTTCTTTTTTTTATACATTTAATAACTTTGGGATTAATAATGGATCGGTGTCTTATTGACGCCTATCCATTATTAACCGGGCTTATTGTCACCGTGCAATCAACGGTGACATTAACCCCTTATTACCCCACTTGCCACCGCTACAGGGCAGTGGGAAGAGCCGGGTAAAGTGCCACAATTGGTACATCTTTTGATGCGCCAAATGTGGGGCTGCTGTAGCCTGGTATTATCAGGCTGTTGAGGGCCAAAATCCATGGGCCTTGACAGTCTTTTAATACTTTTTACCAGCCTGAAAAACCAGGCCTCAGCGGTCTGCTTCATCTGGCTGGTTAACAAAAATAGGGGGGACCCCACGCCAATTTTTTTCGAGGGGATCCCCTATTTTTGTTAATCAGCCAAGATATGCAGACTGCTGTGGCCTGGTATTATCAGGCTGGCAAGGTCCATGGATCTTGGCTCCTTAACAGCCTGAAAATCCAGGCCTCAGCGGTCTGCTTCATCTGGCTGGTTAACAAAAATAGGGGGGACCCCACGCCAATTTTTTTCGAGGGATCCCCTATTTTTGTTAATCAGCCAAGATATGCAGACTGCTGTGGCCTGGTATTATCAGGCTGGCAAGGTCCATGGATCTTGGCTCCTTAACAGCCTGAAAATCCAGGCCTCAGCGGTCTGCTTCATCTGGCTGGTTAACAAAAATAGGGGGGACCCCACGCCATTTTTTTTTCGAAGGGAACCCCTATTTTTGTTAATCAGTTCCCTCTGACGTCACTGATTGTGTCCCTGGCTGACCTGAAGTGAAAGTGGAAAGCAATCAATTAAGCTTTCCACTTAAGGGCCCGTCTCACATAGCGATATCGCTACCGAGATCGCTGCTGAGTCACTAGTTTTGTGACGCAGCAGCGAGCTCACCAGCGATATCGCTGTGTGTGACATTCAGCGACGATCAGCCCCCCTGCCGGGTATCGCTGATTGTCGCTGAAATGTCAGGACCTTTTTTTGATCGCTGGTTTCCCGCTGACAGGCACGCATCACTGCGTGTGACAGGCGGGAGACCAGCGATCCGCTGGTAACCAAGGTACACAGCGGGTTTCCAGGTGCGGGGCTGTGCCTAGAAACCCGCTGTGTACCTTGGATACCAGCGCCCTGATGCAGGGAGCTGGTATCCAAGGTACACAGCGGGTTTCCAAGCGCTGCGCGGTGCCTGGAAACCCGCTGTGTACCTTGGATACCAGCTCCCCTGCATCAGGGCGCTGGTATCCAAGGTACACAGCGGGTTTCTAGGCACAGCCCCGCGCCTGGAAACCCGCTGTGTACCTTGGTTACCAGCGGATCGCTGGTCTCCCGCCTATCACACGCAGCGATGCGTGCCTGTCAGCGGGAAACCAGCGATCAAAAAAAGGTCCTGACATTTCAGCGACGATCAGCGATACCCGGCAGGGGGGCTGATCGTCGCTGAATGTCACACACAGCGATATCGCTGGTGAGCTCGCTGCTGCGTCACAAAACTAGTGACTCAGCAGCGATCACGGTAGCGATATCGCTATGTGAGACGGGCCCTTAAGCGATGTTACTCGCAGTGTCGCTGTCCCAGATCGCTGCCTGAGCTGCCTGTTTGGCAGCTCAGCAGCGATCATGTAGCGATACACCAGCGATCCTGACAAGTGCATATCGTTGTCGGGATCGCTGGTGTATCGTTATGTGAGACCCAGCCTTTATTCTTCTGTCAGCCAGGAGAGGAACTCATTCATTTGGGGGTTTACTGTGAGGCTGCAGCATTAGCTGCGGTCCCTGCAGTAAACATTAACCCTTTCTGAAGGATTACACCGTGGGACCTGACTGTGCATGGGATAGGTAAGAATAATTTTGCTTTTTTATTTTATTTTTATTACAGGAAATGGTTTTTGCAGTAAAATAAAAGATGGTCAAAAACATGTGTCTTTATTTCATTAAAATGATTTTTAATTAAAGTGTGTGTGTTTTATTTTTATTTCATGCAATAGGATTAATAATTGATAGTTGTCTAATTGACAGCTCTCAATTATTAACCTGGCTTAAAGTGACCTTTCAATTGCAAGGTCATTTTAACCCCTTATTAACCCATTCACCACCGCTACAGGGCAATGGGAATAGACGGGCAAAGTGCCAGAAAGGGCAAATCTAATTAGAGATTTGCCCTTTCTGGGGTGTCTGGGGGCAGATGTTAGTAGCCAGGGGGGGGGGGGGGCAAAAATAATGGTCCCTCTCTGGGCTATTATTATCTGCCCCCACTCACTGGCTTTGTCTGTCTGGTTGCGAAAATAGGGCGGGAGCCCACGCATTTTTTTTCAGCAATTTTACACCTCATATATGTATACATGTCATTGAATTTGTGACACATATATATATATATTTATATTTATAGTTCATACACTTCTGCATAGTATAATAGCCGCTAATTCAATTGACGACTTTTGTGAAAATGCAGAACCCGACATGAAATGACACTTGGTGTACATAGGGTTAACCATGTCTTTTCATGTCCTTTGCTATCTGATTTGCACAAACAATTACATCAGTCTATGTGTGCAAAATTTCACACCTGTAGGGGTTAATTAAAGGTGTAAATTCGTAGCAAAAAAGTCCGTTTTTTTTACAACGAATTTACACCTTTAATTAACCCCTACAGGTGTGAAATTTTGCACACATAGACTGATGTAATTGTTTGTGCAAATCAGATAGCAAACGACATGAAAAGACATGGTTAACCCTATGTACACCAAGTGTCATTTCATGTCGGGTGCTTCTGTCTTTTCACAGAAGCCGGCTTTACCCGGCAATTGAATCAGAGGATATTTTACTATGTAGAAGTGTACAAACTATACATATATGTATATATATATGTCACAATGACATGTATATATATATATATATATATATATATATATATATGTATTCTAGGTGTGTATATTTAGTGTTTACAAGGAAAGAATGGGGTTTTTTTAGTTACGATATTTTGTTCCCATAGACTTACATTGGATTTCCGGTATCGGGTATCGCCGATATTTTAATGGTATCGGCGATACCATTCCGATTCCGATACTTTTGGATATCGGAAAGTATCGCTCAACTCTAATACCCCACTAACTGATACCCAACCTATTCTGTCCCTATGTCTGCAGCAACTCTCCCTACACTGGTGATTCCGGAGCAGACTGTGACAAGCAGGGCGGCACCAGGTCTGATATAGACCTGATGACGCTCTGCGACCAGCAACTCATTGTAATGCCACAACCAACATAGCTGTGGCATTACAGGGCATGGCAGACAATCCCTGCATGTTGATTGGCGTTCTAAAGAGCGCCAAACATGCAGGGCGGGGACCTGAGCTCCCGCCGAGAAACCCCGGAAATGCTCGCTCATCACTAATAATCTGTTATATTGTCTGTCTCTTTTAGTTCATCTATTCCTAAACTCCATTTATGTATTGACCAGCTTATGCCTCCTGGGATCATCATGTTCATTCTGGATTCATCTCCCTTTTTTCCCCATTCCAGTATGAAGAGACTGATGCTGTTGCTTATGGCACTATTTAAGATCTATCTGTGTATACATACACAAATTATTATTTCTTGTATTATGTTTTCTGCCCTTGTTATTTATCTGTTTGACCTTTCACATAACATATTACTGCTGTTTTGGTGGCTTTGCTTTCAAAATTGTATTCTGCATTTCTGTGCAAATTGTATTTGCACTTGTCACTTTATTCTTTGGACCGATATTGTTTTCTCTGTCTGCCTGTTCAGACAAGGGACAATATATGAAGAGAAACAAATAATTATTTAGCACTGTGCACTCTTGCACTTAAGTTTTTTCTCCGCATTTCCTTAGTCTTTTTGTAGTGGGAAATATTGTCTCTCTTACTTGGGATTATTTATTTATTTTCGCCATATATTTTTCACATTTTGTACAGTATGTACGCCTTTAAAATGTGGAGACTTGTACTATTACCTTTCAAAATGGCCACGTTCATGGTCTTCAATAAAATGGCCGCCGATGATGAGCACGGGCGCTTTGATTCTTGTACTGTTTCATCTCCTCGGTGGCTATCGAATATGCACTGTGCGCATGCCCAATGATGTCATCCGGCAGACTTCTGCCTACATGTGCACAGTGTAGCGACGGCAATGGGGGAGGTGACATTTCCGGTGCACAAGTTCCAGGACGCGTGTGCCACATTCACCAGCATTTCTGGCTACACTCTTATTTAAACCCAAGAGACCTGTCAGTATGTCCCTCATTTTGAAAAAGCTGAAATGCACGTCAAGGGGCTGCTGGGTGAGGTGTGAGAGCTAGCACTGATTATGGGTAAGCAGGAGTGATTTACTGCAGCATTGGTATCCGGTATTGGACATTGTTCCCCTCTACTCTTTTTTAGCAGCCTTTTTATGATACTTGAAGCTGCATATAATGGCTATTGAGCTGACCCTGCCCCCTTTGGGTATATACTGTCTACCACCCCTCCCCTAGCTTACCTTCAAGTCTCCTCCATATTCTCCTTTGTGTTTACATTATGTTTTCTAGACAATGAATTTTTATGTGACTATTTAATAAAAACTATTTTATGTATCATGATCTGTGGGACGTTGTCTTTACTCCATTTTGTTGTTTCCAATATTTTTTGGAGTAGTCCACTTTATTCATTTCTCTTGGTTTCTCACTCTGGGAGAGAGATATTTTTCTGCTTTCGGCCACAGTGTTACATTGTGCTTCATGATTATTAATTTAATTTTTTTCTAACAGACAGCCAACTCCTCCATAATCTGGTAGGTGTGTTGGTGGTTGTTTCTATGAGTAGTTTGCACCTGTGCTTCCCCTGCCTTTATCACTGGGGGCATGCTGCATTCTGCTAGTTTATATGCCATCCGACAGGTTTTGGTAAGGCTGTTTCCTTATGGTATGTGTTTTTTTCAATTTTTCTATGTTAGGTGTTTTTGAAATTACCATTTGACTTTTGCCAAGACCATCTGGATGATCCAGAGAAGGCATGGGAGAAGGTCATGTGGTTAGATGAGACCTAAATAAAACTTTTTGGTATCAAATCCACTCACTGTCTTTGGAGAAAGAAGAAGGATGAGTATAACCCCAAGAACACTTTCCCAACTGTGAAGCATGGTGGGGAAACATCATACTTTTGCGGTGCTTTCAGCAAGGGATCAGGATGACTGCACCATATTAAAGGGAGGATGGAAGGGGTCGGGTATCACAAGATTTTGGCCAACAACCACCTTCCCTCAGTAAGAGCATTGAAGATGGGTCATGGCTGGGTCTTCCAGCATAACAATGACCTGAAACACACAGCCAGAGCAACTAAGGAGTGGCTTTGTATGAAGCATTTTAAGGTCCTGGGGTGGCAGGTGTCTCCAGACCTGAACCCAATAGAAAATCTTTGGAACCTAATAGATCTGGAGAAGATCTGTATGGAAGAGTGGGCCAAAATCCTTAGCTGCAGTGTGTGCAAACTTAATCAAAAACTACAAGAAATGTCTGACCTTTGTAATTGCAAACAAAGGTTTCTGTATCAAACATTAAGTTTTTATTCTATTGTGTCAAATACTTATTTCAAGCTATACAATACAAATAAATTACTGTACTGTATATACTTGTGTGTATGCCGAGTTTTCATTTATCTTATAGCATTGACAGCTGCAGCCACCGGCTTCCAGAACACATCATACTCACCCTCCTCCGTGCCATCGCTGCATTTCCGTTGGTCCCAGCACCGGCAGCTCTTCCTGTGCTGAGAGATCATATGGCACCACTCATAGAGGTAATGAATATGCACGCATCACCACTCCCATAGGCGTGGAGTGCATATTCATTACCTTAATGAGCGGTGCCACGTGATCGCTCAGCACAGGAAGAGCTGCAGGAAGCCGGCACCAATGGAGATGCTGCGAGGGCATGCTAGAGGAGGGTAAGTAGGATATTTTTTTTGCAATAGGAAGCATGCATACCAGGATGGGAGGGGGTGAGCCATGCATACAACAATGGGACTGATGGAGCCATGCATACAACGACGGGATGAGTGGAGCCATGCATACAACGACAGGACCAGGGGAGCCATTACATACAATGACAGGACGGGGCGAGCAATACATACAACAACAGGATGGGGGAGCCACGCACACCAGGACAGCGACGGGGGAGCCACGCATACCAGGATAGGGATGAGGGGACAATGCATACCCAGCTTATACTTGAGTCAATAAGCTTACCCAGTTTTCCATGGCAAAATTAGGTGCCTCGGCTTATACTCGGGTTGACTTATACTTGAGTATATACAGTGTGTAAAAAACATACAATGTGATTTTCCAGATTTTTTTTCTATTCTGTCTCTCACTGTGGAAATGTACATACAATAAAAATTACAGATCTCTCCTTTCATTGTACAGTCATGGCCAAAAGTTTTGAGAATGACACAAATATTATATTTTCACACGATCTGCTGCCCTCTGGTTTTTATGTGTGTTTGACAGATGTTTTTATCACAGACAGAAATATAATTGCAAACATATGAGTAAAAAAAGCTTATATTGACAGTTAGAATGAGTTAATGCAGCAAGTCAATATTTGCAGTGTTGACCCTTCTTCTTCAGGACCTCTGCAATTCTCCCTGGCATGCTCTCAATCAACTTCTGGACCAAATCCTGACTGATAGCAGTCATTCTTGCACAATCAATGCATTCATTTTGTCAGAATTTTTAGGTTTTTGTTTGTCCACCCGTCTCTTGATGATTGACCACAAGTTCTCAATGGGATTTTCCAGGCCATGGACCCAAAATCTCTATGTTTTATTCCCTGAGCCATTTAGTTATCACCTTTGCTTTATGGCAAGGTGCTCCATCATGCTGGAAAAGGCATTGTTGATCGCCAAACTGCTCTTGGAGGGTTGGGAGAAGTTGCTCTTGGAGGACATTCTGGTACCATTCTTTATTCATGGCTGTGTTTTTAGGCAAGACTGTGAGAGAGCCGATTCCCTTGGCTGAGAAGCAACCCCACACATGAATGGTTTCAGGATGCTTAACAGTTGGCATGAGACAAGACTGGTGGTAGCGCTCACCTTGTCTTCTCCGAATGAGGCGTTTTCCTGATGTCCCAAACAATCGAAAAGGGGATTCATCAGAGAAAATAACTTTACCCCAGTCCTCAGCAGTCCACTGCCTGTACCTTTTGCAGAATATCAGTCTGTCCATGATGTTTTTTCTGAAGAGAAGTGGCTTCTTTGCTGCCCTCCTTGAGACCAGGCCTTGCTCCAAGAGTCTCCGCCTCACAGTGCATGCAGATGCACTCACACCTGCCTGCTGCCATTCCTGAGCAAGCTCTGCACTGCTGGTAGCCTGATCCCGCAGCTGAAAAACTTTTAAGAGACGGTCCTGGCGCTTGCTGGTCTTTCTTGGGCGCCCTGGAGCCTTTTTGGCAACAATGGAACCTCTCTCCTTGAAGTTTTTGATGATGCGATAGATTGTTGACTGAGGTGCAATCTTTCTAGCTGCGATACTCTTCCCTGTTAGGCCATTTTTGTGCATTGCAATGATGACTGCACATGTTTCTTTGGAGATAACCATGGTTAACAGAAGAGAAAAAATGATGCCAAGCACCAGCCTCCTTTTAAAGTGTCCAGTGGTGTCATTCTTACTTAATCATGACAGATTGATCTCCAGCCATGTCCTCATCAACACCCACACCTGTGTTAATGGAGCAATCACTGAAAAGAGGTTAGTGGTCCTTTTAAGGCAGGGCTGCAATGATGTTGAAATGTGTTTTGGGGATAAAGTTCATTTTCTAGCCAAATATTGACTTTGCAAGTAATTGCTGTTAAGCTGATCACTCTTTATAACATTCTGGAATATATGCAAATTGCCATTAGAAAAAGTGAAGCAGTAGACTTTGTAAAAATTAATATTTGTGTCATTCTTAAAACTTTTGTCCATGACTGTATATGGGAAAACTTGCAAAATCGGCTGTGTATCAAATACTTATTTTCCCCATTGGATATTGTACTGTATATTGAATAAGTGAAAATGTAGTCTTTTAGTGAAAAGAATCGCATATTTTGGACCTGATTCAGTTTTTTTATTTTTGTCACTTTTTTTTTTGTTTTGCAATATTTGTTGCCATTTGTTTGGCCCAAATTCTTCAAAATGATGTATGTAGCTCATGACTGTTGCCCAAAGTAAAAAATGGTCTTTATTTTTGTTTTTAACTTTTTTGCATCTTTTTAGTGCAAAAAGTTGTATGCTTTGCAAAAAGTTGTATGTTTTGCAAAATGGCACAAAAATTATGGCAACATTGTTGGCGTATATCAACTTACCCTAGGAATATAAAAGCAGCAAAGTTTGCAACTTTTTGAAAAGTTATGAATGATGTATCAGTCAAAAACATCTGGAAAAATCTAGACTGTGACCACATTATCAAACTAGGAAATAAAATGGGCAAATAGATATAAAATAGACTTCAAAAAAGGCGTAAACGGAAAGATGCATATGGTGCAAAAAAAAAGGCAAAACATTAAAACTCAAGGAAAAAGAGGTACAAATGCAATAATGAATGATACCCTTTCCTTTTGCTGGGTTTGTACAGATTTACAATCATCATTGATCTAAATTATCCTATCCTAATTGTCTCTCTTTTAAATCTTGAAAATCTTTTTTCTGTACAGACCTGTACATAGGGATAAGGCGAAAACAATGATTGAAGACTTGTACACAGAATGACAGATATCTTCTTGCATCAATGACAGTGATGCCCTTTTAAGATCATCAGGATTTAATGCATTATTCTAAAACTGTAATGAGAAACATGAGTCCAAGTTGTATGCCTAGTTTTGTTTATATTCATCTATTTTAATAAATGTTAGAAGACAGTATCTATTTTGTCCTGTTTTGTTAAAAATATTTTTTATTATAGTTCCTTTTGATGTTGTATTATATACATATGTTAGATATATATTAGACTTATCTATGAATGAATGACGTTCTTACAATTACAAAATAACGTAAGATAAACCCAACAAATTTTGAGGTTTCTGCCTTCATTAAGAAAGACATATGCAAATATATTCTCTTAAGACAAGGTATATTAAATATACAATATTTTTTCAATCATGAGAAAACATATTATAAGGTTCATATATTATTCTGCCTCCATGGCTAAACTGCAAGTGTGGGGCGCTTAGACTGCAATTCCATGGCGTCTGTTTACCATTACTCACATTTAGTGATGTCCGCAGATAGGTTAACTCGACTGGAAGAGAGCACATTTGAAGAGTCCAGTAGAGGGTTTATTCTCAGCTGAATCCTTGCATAATGCACAGTTGCTGTAGGTAAAAAGAGACTTTCTTTATACAGAGCTGTATAAAACATGTGTCTCCAAGATGAAGATAGAAAGATAGACTCAAAGATAGAGAAGAAGATGGGGTTACAGAAATGAGTCACATACAAGGGGGAGGAGAGAATCTCTAAAAGGGACAGATATATAGACAGCAATAATAACAACGATATAATTAAATGCAATACAGTCTGCATGATTCTAAATCATGGGACATGACACTCCCCATCTGAAATCTTTAGATTTCATGATGATCCAACTTGACACGAAGTGTTACGATGATGTTCAACGATGTCCTAGAGACCTGGAAGACAAGAAAGAAACACAACGTGCAAAAATAAACTGTAACAGTTGTAAGTCCAATTCTTGGTTGCTAATAAAGAAAAGAGGAAGGTTGACCACTGTAAAGTATGCACACCACAATATTGATAAATTGTAGTGAAAAAAGGAACTTTATTAACACAATTGTTAAAAACACTTTAAAAACAATGTGACCCCAATCGGACTATGTTGCCAAACAATGCATACATGTTTAAATACACAATACTAAGCATATAATGACAATGCAAACAGATCACAATAAACCTGTATGGATGCAAGATACAATGATATGTCACTAGAAAAATCGTTACAATATTCCAAATGAAAAAACCCCTAATCTGTGAAGATAGAAAGGACCCCAATATCACAGTATATAACTAGCGAGCAACGATTGCCTGATAGCTGGAAGTTACACATAGCAAGTTGGTGAATAGCACTCCTACCCTGTCAGAAAACTTTCCCCTGACGAAGCCGTCTCTGAACGGCGACACGCGTTGGGTCTCCCCACCACTGGGCTTCCCTGTTGCCTCACTTTGCTCCCCCCTGACCGCACTTTACGGACCTGGTAATGGGGGCTCGTTACGCCACTTGGCCTTGTATTACCTCATCTTGCCTCCCCTGACTGTTTCACATGGACCTGGCATTGGGGATTTGCTTTGCAGAAGCTTCCATTTGCCCCAGTCATAATTTTTAAATTTCTTTGCTGGGCTATTCACTGAATCGATGATACGGTCTTTCTGACAGGGTAGGAGTGCTATTCACCAACTTGCTATGTGCAACTTCCAGCTATCAGGCAATCATTGCTCGCTAGTTATATACTGTGATATTGGGGTCCTTTCTATCTTCACAGATTAGGGGGTTTTTCATTTGGAATATTGTAATGATTTTTCTAGTGACATATCATTGTATCTTGCATCCATACAGGTTTATTGTGATCTGTTTGCATTGTCACTATATGCTTAGTATTGTGTATTTAAACATGTATGCATTGTTTGGCAACAGAGTCCGATTGGGGTCACATTGTTTTTAAAGTGTTTTTAACAATTGTGTTAATAAAGTTCCTTTTTTCACTACAATTTATCAATATTGTGGTGTGCATTCTTTACAGTGGTCAACCTTCCTCTTTTCTTTATTGTCTTCTATTAGACCACGTGTTTTGCACCCCCCTGCATTATATATTTGTATTATTGCTGTGCGCCATATCCCATCTTTTCAGCAATTCTTGGTTGCTGACGTGAAGTCCTCAACGGTTGGATAGTCCAAGTCCATAGGAGAACCTATCTTCAGATTGGGGAAGCCACAACGTACAAACACTTCCACCATCCCAAACAATCCAAAGGTGAAAGTTCAAGTTGTATGACGGTATGCTCTCCGTCGTGAGATGTGTCCAGTAGAAATATCTTTCATGTGATGTCCTCCTTTGGTAGAAGCAGTACAGGTTCGGTGACTAGGCGAAGGTAAACTCGTGATGAACCACCTTTACACATGTGCCAGCCACAGCACCCTAATGATTTGTTGCTGCTAAAACAATGGGCGATGTGTAGAAGATGAGCTAAGACCCGTATGCCTGATGACCAGCTTGAGAAGCGTTCAAACTGATGAGACTTTAGCTTTGGTTTTGGTATCACAGAATTGTACTGAGTAGAGATGGTTGGTCTGTTTTTCTTGTCAGATTCTGGTTCTACCAGCTCATAAGCCCATCCTTTCTAGCATCTGCCCCCCTACCAGCAGCCCATCCAGTCTAGCATCTGCCCCCCCTACCAGCAGCCCATCCATTCAAGCCTCTGCCCCCCCCTACCAGCAGCCAATCCATTCTAGCATCTGCCCCCTAAAAGCAGCCCATCCATTCTATCACCTGCCCCCTACCAGAAGCCCATCCATTCTTGCATCTGCCCCTTCCCAGCAGCCCATCCATTCTAGCATCTACCCCCCTACCAGCAGCCCATCCATTTTAGCATCTGCCCCCCCTACCAGCAGCATATCCATTCTAGCATCTGCCCCCTTACCAGCAGCCCATCCATTCTAGCATCTGCCCCCCTAACAGCAGCCTATCCATTCTAGCATCTGCCCCCTCTACCAGCAGCCCATCTATTCTAGCATCTGCCCACTTACCAGCAGCCCATCCATTCTAGCATCTGACCCACCCACCAGCAGCCCATCCATTCTAGCATCTTCCCCTACTGCCAGTAGCCCATTCATTGTAGCATCTGCCCCCCCACCAGCAGCCCATCCATTCTAGCATCTACACCCCCTCCCAGCAGCACATTAATGCTAGCATCTGCCCCCCTTACAGCAGCCCATTCATTCTAGCATCTACCCCCTACAAGCAGCCCATCCATTCTAGCATCTGCCCCCCTTCCAGCAGCCCATCCATTCTAGCATCTGCCCCCTACTAGCAGCCCATCCATTCTAGCATCTGCCCCCTTACCAGCACCCATCCATTCTAGCATCTGCCCCCCTAACAGCAGCCTATCCATTCTAGCATCTGCCCCCTCTACCAGCAGCCCATCCATTCTAGCATCTGCCCACTTACCAGCAGCCCATCCATTCTAGCATCTGACCCACCCACCAGCAGCCCATCCATTTAGCATCTTCCCCTACTGCCAGTAGCCCATTCATTGTAGCATCTGCCCCCCCCACAGCATCCATCCATTCTAGCATCTACACCCCCTCCCAGCAGCACATTAATGCTAGCATCTGCCCCCCTTACAGCAGCCCATTCATTCTAGCATCTACCCCCTACAAGCAGCCCATCCATTCTAGCATCTGCCCCCTTCCAGCAGCCCATCCATTCTAGCATCTGCCCCCTACTAGCAGCCCATCCATTCTAGCATCTGCCCCCACCACCAGAAGCCCATCCAATCTAGCGTCTGCCACCTACCAGCAGTCCATCCATTCTAGCTTCTGCCCCACTAGCAGCAGCCCATCCATTCTAGCGTCTTTCCCACTGCCAGCAGCCCATCCAGTCTAGCATCAGGCCCCCTACCAGCAGCCCATCCAGTCTAGCATCTGGTCCAGTGTGAAATGTACCCATATATTACTGAAAACATTAAAAAATCTTTAATAACTCTCCTCGCTGTGCACTGCTCTACTCTGCCCTCCTCAGCGTCGCCATCTTACAGGTCTCTGCACTTGGACTGTTTAGGCAGAGGGAGTACAGATGTCAGGTAATTTCCCTCTGTAACCTGAATTTTACTGTCAGGAAACGCGGAAGACATTACAGCGGTGGAGCATGGAGAGGTAAGTATTGCAAGTGCTGTGGCCCTTAGCAAGCAGGGTGGCCGACTAGTGGGCGACAGCACTGGCACAGGGCCATTCATAGTACGCCGGTGCCTCTGACGGCGAGAGGGCCCATCCCACCGTCAGAGACAAATGTTTGTACTATGAGGGGCCCTGTGCCAGTGCCGTTGCCCACGAGTCGGCCTCCCCCACCTGCTCAGTGAACCTGCACTTTGCCGTGAGCACCAGGTGCTGAGGCTGGACCTGTTGGGGGCTATTTTTATGTTTTGTAGTCCGGCCACGCTTGCAAGTGTGGTTGCCACAGTGAACTTGACTCCCTCCAGGGGGGAGTGATGTCATGCCTGAAATCAAAGAAGGATCCCTTTAACAGGTTACACAGCATTAGTGTTGAGCGATACGATACCGCAAGTATCGGGTATCGGCCGATATTAGCTGTTTCGGCCTTTCGATACTTAGTTCCGATATTTTCCATATATCGTATACCGGAATCGGAAGTTCCCATAATTCTTTGAGAGGCAATGTGATTTTAGTCAGCCAATGAGGAATCCTAAGAAGTGTGGGCACATCCTGTACTGCTGCGGTCATGTTAACTAATGGCATGGCTGTGATTGGATGCTGAAATGATGTCAGAATGCACTATAAAAGGCGCCGCCGCCATTTTAGCGTCACTGTGCTGTGAATTCAGTAAGGGACAGAACGCTGCTGTGCTGACTCTGAGGGACAGTTAGAGATTGCGATTTAGTGTACTGTGCTGTAGGCAGGCTAGCACCAACCGCTGTGTAAAGCTTCCTTTTGCCTGCAGTGTTGTTTTAACAGCTCTGCAAGGTGTGTGTGTGAGTGTAAGTGACGCTGCAGTTTGCTCTGCATGCAACGCTGTCTGTAGGCATCTGCACGTGTCACTCACAGACTCTTTTTTTTTTCTTCAGTGTAATTCTTGCAGCTCCATGCAATTTAACTATTAGTGTGACGCGCTTCCATCCGTATCCAATACATTGGTTGCAAACACTATAGAAGTAAACAAAGGAGTAGCCTTTCACAGATTGTGAACAGTTGTGTTTCAGTGTTCACTTCAGTCTGTTTTTTATTTTTTGAGTGCACATCACGCTCTAGTTACTTGTTCAAGCACTGCTGCTTGTACTCTGCTGAGCGTGTCTCAGTGCCTCATCCTTTTCATTTATCTCCAATTGGTTCTGCTCCATTCCATTTAAAATATAATCTATTAGTGTGACGCGCTTCCATCCGTATCCAATACATTGGTTGCAAACACTATAGAAGTAGACAAAGGAGTAGCCTTTCGCAGATTGTGAACAGTTGTGTTTCAGTGTTCACTTCAGTCTGTGTTTTTTATTTTTTGAGTGCACATCACGCTCCAGTTACTTGTTCAAGCACTGCTGCTTGTACTCTGCTGAGCGTGTCTCAGTGCCTCATCCTTTTCATTTATCTCCAATTGGTTCTGCTCCATTCCATTTAAAATATAATCTATTAGTGTGACGCGCTTCCATCCGTATCCAATACATTGGTTGCAAACACTATAGAAGTAGAAAAGGAGTAGCCTTTCACAGATTGTGAACAGTTGTGTTTCAGTGTTCACTTCAGTCTCTGTGTTTTTTATTTTTTGAGTCTACATCACGCTCCAGTGAAAACTGTTCAAGCACTGTCTGCCATGTTACTCTGCTGATCTGTGGCTGTGCTCAGTGCCACATCCTTTTCAATTTATATCCATTTGGTTCTGCTCCCCTCCATTAAAATATAATCTATTGTTGATGCGCGCTTCATTCCGTATTTCCAAACATGGTTGCAAACACTATAGAAGTAGACAAAGGAGTAGCCTTTCACAGATTGTGAACAGTTGTGTTTCAGTGTTCACTTCAGTCTCTGCGTAATAACCACACTTAGGCCTTATAACTTTTCTGACTTTCTTTATCAATCTACCAAGATGAAGAAGGCAGTGAATAAGGCACATGGTCGTGGCCATGGAGTTTCAGCAGGGAGAGGACGTGGTGATTCTGTGGCTGCTGCCGCCCTCAGTGACACAGCATCCACCAGTTTTACCCATGAGCGTTCCTTTATGCGCAGTTTGGTAGGAGCTCGGCGTGCCCCCCTGCTGCGGGAAGAACAAATTGAAGCCGTTATTGGTTGGATGGCAGCCAATGCATCGACTTCAATTCCTTCCACCTCCTCTCAGGAACACAACACTGTTGAGCAACCATCTGTCTGTTCACCGCCTGTCAAATTGCCCAGGCAGTCAGAGAGTTCTGTACAGGAGCCAGCTGAGTCTCTGCTTCTGTTCTCAGAATCTGTTGGCTCGCAAACACGGGCACAGGCAAGCAGCATTCTGCAATTTGAAGAAGAGGGAGTATGCAGTGATGCGCAACAGCTGTGTCTCTCTCAATCTGAAGAGGCGGGTGAGCCAGTGCCGATGGACAGCACACCGCAGAACGCATCTTATGATGATGATGAGACTCAGGTGCCAGGTTTTGTGGAGCATGGTGCTGCCCAGACCATCCAACAGCAGCAGGTGTTGGAAGAGGGTAGTGGAGATGATGAAGTCCGAGACCCAACATGGCGTGAGCAACAGGAAGGTGGTGGGAGCAGCTCTGAGGAAGAGATTGTCCCAACGGTACAAAGAGGAGGGAGAGGTAGGCTGCAGACTCGCTTGCCTGTAGCCTCCAGTTTGGCACCTGTTGGGAGCAGTTCTCTTAGAAATGTCAAAATTGGCGCTCCCATGACTTGCACTGCGTGGTCCTTTTTTGACAGACTTGTAGATGATATTTGCTATGTTCAATGCAAGCTGTGTAAGCAAAAAGTTAAAAGAGGTAAAAATATCAGTAACTGGAATACCACAAATATGTGGAAACATGTACGGACAAAGCACGTAGCTGAGTTACAAAGACACACTGGAGATGTAGGCCAACCTACAGCAGCACCTACATCTTCAGGTCGTGTTGGAGCCTCTACCTTCAGCTCACACACACCTGGTTCGGCTTCCTCACAGGATCTCCATGGAAGAACCTCGGTCACTGTTGTCCATAGACAAACTGTTATTCCACCCACAGCAGCAAGTTCACAGTCATCGTCACACTCCCAGACCACAAAACAGCCATCGGTACCACAGGCATGGGATAAAAGACGGCCATACTCGGCAAACCATCCACGAGCACAGGCTCTGAATGCTGGCATTGCAAAACTCCTGTCCCTTGAAATGCTGTCATTCAGGCTGGTGGAGACTGACAGTTTCAGGAACTTTATGGCATTGGCAGTCCCACAATATAATGTGCCAAGCCGATTTTATTTCAGCAGGCAAGCTGTCCCTGCTCTGCAAAAACATGTCGAGGGAAACATTAAACATGCGCTACTAAACGCCGTCAGTAGCAGGGTCCACCTGACCACCGATGCTTGGACCAGTACCCATGGCCAGGGACGATACCTTTCCCTCACTGCCCATTGGGTCAATGTTGTGGAGCCGGGTACAGATCTTGCCAGTGGCGCTGTACGTGTTCTGCCAACTCCAAGGATTGCAGGAAATCCAGTCTGTACACATTGATTCCTCCTCCTACTCCAGTTCCTCAGAATCATCGCTGCACGAGCCGTCACGGTATACCTCCACATGGACCCGTGAACGCTTACCTGTTGCGATCAATATGAGCACAGCCGTGGCCAAACGTCAACAGGCCATCCTGAAATTAATTTCCATGGGGAATCGAAGCCACACAGCGCAGGAGCTCTGGGATGCCATCAAGCAGGAGAGCGACGTGTGGTTTTTGTCAGCTAATCTCCAGCCAGGCTTGGTAGTGTGTGACAATGGCCGAAATCTGGTGGCAGCTCTGGGCCTTGGCAACCTCACTCACATACCATGTCTGGCACATGTGCTCAACTTGGTCGTGCAGAGTTTTTTGAGGGACTATCCGGATCTTGATGCACTGCTGCACAAGGTCCGCCTAGAGTGCGCTCACTTGCGACGTTCCAGCATGGCCAGATCGCGCATTGCAGCTCTGCAAGTCAGATTTCGCCTTCCTGAACATCGCATCATATGTGACGTACCCACCAGGTGGAATTCCACGTTACATATGTTGGAGCGGTTGTGTGAGCAGCAGCCAGCAGTAATGGAGTATCAGCTGCAACAGGCGCAATCAACTCGCAATTTGCGCCGTTCACACTTCACCACTACTGAGTGGGCCTCTATGAAGGACATCTGCGACGTTTTGCGTGCGTTTGATGTCTCAACGCGGATGGCGAGTGCAGATGATGCACTAGTCAGCATGACTGTCCCCCTTATCTGCCTGCTTCAGAAATCACTGAAAGCACTAAAGGAAGAGGTTTTGGAAGAGGTGGAGGATGAGGAGTCACAAATTCAATTACCTTCAGGACAGTCATCGCAACGTGGTTCCTCACAATGGGGCTGGGCAGGGCTCACTTTGTGAGGAGGATGAGGAGGAGGAGGAGTCAATGGAGGAGGAAGAAATCCCTACAGAGGGAGGTACACAACGCTCTAGTCAGTATGTAGAGCGAGGGTGGGGTGATGCAGAGGAGGCAGAGATGACGCCTCTTCCAGAGGACAGCCTTTGTTGGCCAGTTGGGAGTCTGCAGCACATGGTTGATTTCATGCTTCAGTGCCTGAGAAACGACCGCCGCATCGCCCACATTCTCACCACGTCAGATTATTGGGTGTACACCCTCCTAGACCCTCGCTACCGGGACAACTTACAAACCCTCATCACACCGGTGAACCGGGACCGTAAAATGCAGGAGTACCAAGACACACTGGTGCAATCCATACTGTTGTACATTCCAGCCGAGAGAGCTGCTGCTGCTGCTACTGCTTTACAAAGCAGCTCTGTGCGTCGAGGCAGTGTAGACACCTCTACAACAAGAGGGAGCAGAAGCAGCGCCTCTGCACAGGGCAAGAGCTGTATGTTACAAATGTGGCAAAGTTTTGTGACAGCGCCAGCAAGGTCTACACCATCTGAGACGGCTCCAGTCACCAGGAAGAAACGTTTCCGTAAGATGGTGACAGACTACTTGGCTTTCCCTCTAAGTGTACTCCCAGATGCCTCTTCCCCTTTCAAATTTTGGGTCTCTAAGTTGGATACATGGCCAGTAGAGTTGAGCGATACTTTCCGATATCCTAAAGTATCGGAATCGGAATGGTATCGCCGATATCACTAAAATATCGGCGATACCCGATATCGATACCGGAAGTCCCATGTAAGTCTATGGGAACAAAATATCGAAATTAAAAAAAACCCATTCTTGCCTTGTTGGTTAATTGTACATGAAGGAAAACAAGAAAGAGTAATGTAGAATGTATTGGGGAAGGTTGAGGAGACATTAAAGGCATAGATGTTTAACCCAATCAAATGGAATAGCATAAATATTTTTTTTTTAAAGATGTTCGGATTGACGAAGAAATTGACAATGTTAACGTTTTTTATATTTTGGCAAATATGTATATTACACAACTTCCATGCTCTTCATCTTCACCTTTTTAACTTTTCACACACTTTCTCCTTCATAATCTTCTGCAGCATCATCTTTTTCATCAAATTATTCTTCATCTTCACCTTCTTTATCTTCTTCTTAAACTTCTTGCTATTCATCTTTGTTAACATTACTCATATTCTTCTTATTAAACTATTATTCTTATTCATATTCTGCTTCATCTTCTTCATCATATTCTTATTTGTGACAGAGAATCCTGTACTTGTAATCTGTCAAAGTATGAATTTTTCATCCTTCCGTTCTTGCTGTCACAAAAGATTTAAATTACAACAGTATTTGTCCGTGTTCAGTTTAGCCTGCAGCAGCAGGCATTTTCCAGGGGCACCACGAGGAGGAACGGACTCACCCCCATACACTGCTTAGTCTTCTTCTGCTTAGAATTTAGAGCATATATTTTGCTCTTCATTTTGGTCTTATACTTCATGTTCTTCTGCTTTTAGATCTTCTGCTTATTGTTCTTGTGTCTCTTGTTCCGTATCTTGTATTTGTAGCACAATCTTGTACCAGCTGATGTTACTGGGACACGGTTACTAAGCAGGAGGTACCTGTGCTCCAAAGCACTACCAAGGACCAGCAGACGTTGCTGGAACTCGGATACCAAGATGGAGGCACCTAGGCCAAAGGCACTGCGGAGAACCAGCTGACGGTACTGGAACCCGGAGGGGCAGCAGAAGGAAAAGAGCCAATGGCACAACCGAGGACCAGCTGACGTTACTGGGACACGGTTACTAAGCAGGAGGTACCTGTGCTCCAAAGCACTACCAAGGACCAGCAGACGTTGCTGGAACTCGGATACCAAGATGGAGGCACCTAGGCCAAAGGCACTGCGGAGAACCAGCTGACGGTACTGGAACCCGGAGGGGCAGCAGAAGGAAAAGAGCCAATGGCACAACCGAGGACCAGCTGACGTTACTGAACCCCAGTAACACAGGAGCAAGTGTTGACTGTGCTAACAGCACTTCCGAGCAACAACTGGCGGTGTTGGAGCCCAGGGTCAAGGAGGATGTTTAAATACTAGATCAAGTAATTTCCTTGTTACCTGTCAATTTTAAATGTCTATACTTCAAACAAGAGAAAGATAACCTTTACTACCATAAGATGATGATTTCATTTAAACTAATATCTAGATAAATAAAGAATTGACAAACATAAACACATACATTAACATGTTGAACAGCAATGCAAACCACAAAATAAATTAGTTAAGGAATCTGCTATACGGTTGTACATAAAAGCATACAAGTACATATCTGAATCCATTAATGATGGATAAGTAACAGTATGTACACCATTTTTATTGTATAGACAATGAATGTCTGACTTCAAAACATCATCAGCATTACAAGTTATCTGTGACATTACTAAAATGTTACATTTGCTGAATAATGTCACTAAACAGTTTATACAAAATTATACAATTTCCATCATGTAATACTCATAATATGTGGCAATAATCATGTTTATTAACAAACATAACCTTTAAAAAGTGCATAGTGCATAGTGAAAATTGCTATTTATGCCTGACTGTCGACTTGCAAGCATGACAACGGATAGATAAGGTATATATAGATGAGACTGCATAGCCACAGATGGTGAATGGCGATGTAATACTGTACCTCAATAAAGTGTGCGTCACTACTACATAATTTTTTTTATATAGCTTTATAAACAGGGTACGTGGATGTATGCTTGCGCCTTTGTTTTGACGCACAGACTGCCTTCCTGCTGAGACGCGTTGGGTAGTGAACAGTTGTGTGCAGTGTTCACTGTAGTCTGAGGTTTTCCTTTTTGGAGTGCAGATCACGCTCCAGTTAGTTCTTCAACCACTGCTGGTTGTAGTCTGCTGAGCGTGTGTCACTGGCACATCCTTGAAATTTTTCTCTAATTGTTGCTGCTCCACTCTATTACAAATAAATAAAATCTATTAGTGTGACGCGCTTCCATCCGTATACAATACATTGGTTGCAAACACTATAGAAGTACACAAAGGGGCCTTTCACACCTACTGAACAGTTGTGTGCAGTGTTCACTGCAGTCTCTGCGGAATAACCACACTTAGGCCTTATAACTTTTCAGACTTTCTTTATCAATCTACCAAGATGAAGAAGGCAGGGAGTAAGGCACGTGGTCGTGGAGTTTCTTCAGGGAGAGGACGTGGGGATTCTGTGGCTGCTGCGGCCCCCAGTGACACAGCATCCACCAGTTTTCCCCGGGCCGTGAGCGTTCCTTTATGCGCACTTTTGTAGGAGCTCGGAGTACCCCCCTGCTGCGGGAAGAACAAATTGAAGCCGTTGTTGTTTGGATCTCAGCCAATGCATCGACTTCAATTGCTTCCACCTCCTCTCAGGACCACAGCACTGTTGGGCAACCATCTGTCTCTTCACCGCCTGGCAAATTGCCCAGGCAGTCAGAGAGTTCTGTACAGGAGCCAGCTGAGTGTCTGCTTCTGTTCTCAGAATCTATTGGCTTGCAAACAGGGGCCCAGCCAAGCAGCATTCTGTAATGTGAAGAAGAGGGAGTATGCAGTGATGCGCAACAGCTGTGTCTCTCTGAATCTGAAGAGGCGGGTGAGACAGTGCCGATGGTCAGCACACCGCAGAACGCATCTGATGATGATGATGAGACCCAGGTGCCAGTTTCTGTTGAGCATGGTGCTGGCCAGACCACCCAACAGCAGGTGTTGGAAGAGGGTAGTGGAGATGATGAGGTCCAATACCCAACATGGCATGAAGAACAGGAAGGTGGTGGGAGCAGCTCAGAGGAATAATAATAATATTTATTTATATAGCGCCATCATATTCCGCAGCGCTTTACAGTTTAGCAGTTTCAGAACACAAGTCATAAGTAACAACGTTAACAATACAATAATTTAAGCTAAATAAGTCGCCCCTGCTCGTGACAGCTTACAATGTACAATGAGATGGGGAGATACAAAGTATAGGTGTTTATATACAATGGTGCATTTACAATGATGTTCCAGCCATCTTAAGGGACTGAGGGATGGAGATAGTGAATGGGCTAGAGACACACACACACTTACACAGAATACATAGAATGACTTTGATTAGTGAATGTGATAGGCCGCTCTGAACAAATGTGTTTTGAGGGAGCGCCTGAAACCATGCAAATTGTGGATAGTCCTAATTTCTTGGGGTACAGCATTCCAGAGGATTGGCGTAGAGCAGGAGAAGTCTTGGAGTCGGGAGTGGGAGGTACGTATTAGTGCAGAGGTTAGTCGAAAGTCGTTTGCAGAGCGCAGCAGTCGGTTAGGCCGATAGATAGAAATGAGGGAGGAGATGTAGGAGGGGTGCTGCACTGTGGAGAGCTTTGTGGGTGAGAACCAGTACTTTGGTTGAAAGCTGGGAGAGGCCTAGAGAAATGGTTAGTGATAGAAGGAAGATAGAGGAAGACATTGCCCCAACGGTACAAACAGGAGGGAGAGTTAGGCTGCAGACTCGGTTGCCTGTAGCCTCCAGTTTGGCACCTGTTCGGAGCAGTTGTCTTCCAAAAGTCAAAACGTGCGCTCCCAGGACTTGCACTGCGTGGTCCTTTTTTCACACACTTGCACATGATATTTGCTATGTGAAATGCAAGCTGTGTAATCAAAAATTAAAAATAGCTAAAAGTGTCAGTCACCTCAATACCACAAATATGTGGAAACATGTGCGGACAAAGCACGTAGTTGAGTTACAAAGACACACTGGAGATGTAGGCCAACCTACAGCAGCACCTACATCTTCAGGTTGTGTTGAAGCCTCTTCATCGAGCTCACACACAGCTGGTTATGCTTCCTCACAGGATCGCCATGGAAGAACCTCGGCCACTGTTGTCCAGAGACAAACTGTTATTCCACACACAGCAGCAAGTTCCCTGTCATCCTCACACTCCCAGGCCACAAAACAGCCAGCGGTAGCACAGGCATGGGATAAAAGACGGCCATACTCCGCAAACCATGCACGAGCACAGGCTCTGAATGCTGGCATTGCAAAACTCCTGTCCCTTGAAATGCTGTGATTCAGGCTGGTGGAGACAGACAGTTTCCGTAACTGAATATCATTGTCAATCCCACAATACAATGTGCCAAGCCGATTTCATTTCAGCAGGCAAGCCGTCCCTGGTCTGCAAAAGCATGTTGAGGGAAAAATTAAACATGCGCTACTAAAAGCCCTCAGTAGCAAGGTCCACCTGACCACCGATGCGTGGACCAGTACCCATTGTTATGATCTGCTACAACCAGTAAGGAAAGAAGGGAATTCTGTCCCTACAATACAACTAAGCTGAATCCCTACGATGTAACGGGGAACCTGATCCTGCGACCAGACCCGCTAAAGTCCTCATCTAGTGTGAACGAAGACCTATAGTTGCGAGGGAGTAATCCCTACAAGATCTAGGGACTGGGAGAAAAGGTGGACACCTCCTAACATAAATTGTAGCATGGATAATTAAACAGAAAAATAAATACTTTGTGATCCTAACATCAAGCAAAACTCACAGATTAAGGCACCTAAGCACCCGGCTAGCTTAACAGTAGATAATACAATGAAGTCAAGCAAAGCCAGAAGGGCGGAGCCAGACTAAATAGGGAAAAAAGGTCATGTGACCAGCAAACTGAAACAAAACCTAACAAGAGGGTTCTAACACCCATGGCCAGGGACAATACCTTTCCCTCACTGCCCATTGGGTCAATGTTGTGCAGCCGGGTACTGATCTTGCGAGTGGCGCTGTACGTGTTCTGCCAACTCCAAGGATTGCAGGAATCAAGTCTGTACACATTGATTCCTCCTATTCCAGTTCCTCAGAATCATCGCTGCAGGAGCCGTCACGGTCTACCTCCACATGGACCCGTGAACGTTTACCTGTTGCGACCGATATGAGCACAGCCGTGTCCAAATGTCAACAGGCCATCCTGAAATTAATTTCCATGGGGAATCTTAGCCACACAGCGCAGGAGCTCTGTAATGCCATAAAGCAGGAGAGCGACGTGTGGTTTTTGGAAGAGAATCTACAGGCAGGCTTGGTAGTGTGTGACAATGGCCGAAATCTGGTGTCAGCTCTGGGCCTTGGCAACCTCACTCACATACCATGTCTGTCATATGTGCTCAACTTGGTCGTGCAGAGTTTTTTGAGGGACTATCCGGATCTTGATGCACTGCTGCACAAGGTCCGCCTAGAGTGCGCTCACTTGCGACGTTCCAGCATGGCCAGATCGCTGATTGCAGCTCTGCAATGCAGATTTCACCTTCATGAACATCGCATTATATGTGACGTACCCACCAGGTGGAATTCCTCGTTACATATGTTGGAGCGGTTGTGTGAGCAGCAGCCAACAGTAATGGAGTATCAGCTGCATCAGGCGCAGTCAACTCGCAATTTGCGGCGTTCACACTTCACCACTACTGAGTGGGCCTCTATAATAAGAATAATAATATTATTTATTTATATAGCGCCATAATATTCCGCAGTGCTTTACAGTTTAACAGTTTCAAAACACGAGTCATAAGTAACAACGTTAACAATACAATAATTAAAGCAAAATCAGCCGCCCCTGCTGGTGAAAGCTTACAATCTACAATGAGGTGTGGGAGATACAAAGTACAGGTGTTTATATACAATGGTGTTTTTACAATGATGGTCCAGCCATTTTAAGGAAGTGAGGGATGCATGGAGATAGTGAATGGGCTACACACACAGAATTACACATAGAATGACTTTGATTAGTGAATGTGATAGGCCACTGTGAACAAATGTGTTTTGAGGGAGCGCCTGAAACCATCCAAATTGCGGATAGTCCTAATTTCTTGGGGTAGAGCATTCCAGAGGATTGGCGCAGCGCGGGTGAAGTCTTGGAGTTGGGAGTGGGAGGTACGGATTAGTGCAGAGGTTAGTCGAAGGTCGTTTGCAGAGTGCAGCAGTCGGTTAGGCCGATAAATATAAATAAGGGAGGAGATGTAGGGGGGTGCTGCGCTGTGGAGAGCTATGTTGGTGAGAACCAGTAATTAGAATTGGATCCTATAATGAATGGGCAGCCACTGCCAGTGTAATGAGTGGCGAATAACTCTATGAAGGATATCTGCCACGTTTTGCGTGCGTTTGATGAGTCAACGCGGATGGCGAGTGCAGATGATGCACTAGTCAGCCTGACTGTCCCCCTTATCTGCCTGCTTCAAAAAACACTGCAAGCACTAAGGCATGAGGTTTTGGAAGAGGTGGAGGATGAGGAGTCACAAATTCCATCACCTTCTGGACAGTCAGCGCAACGTGGTTCCTCACAAAGGGCTGGAGGACTTTCAAAGTACCATGCTGTATCAACAATTGAACCTCCAGAGTCGCTGTCTATATTTTCATAACCATTACAAACTTTTAATGTATTTACAAAGCACATAATGTACATTTTTTGTCTATCCTTTTGTAATGCTATTGTGTTTCCATAAACTGATGTTACAGAATTATGATACAAAGTTTTTAAATTTTGAGTTTTAAATTTTGTAAATTTATATGTATTTGAAGGACTTTGTGAGGAGGATGAGGAGTCACAAATTCCATCACCTTCTGGACAGTCAGCGCAACGTGGTTCCTCACAAAGGGCTGGAGGACTTTCAAAGTACCATGCTGTATCAACAATTGAACCTCCAGAGTCGCTGTCTATATTTTCATAACCATTACAAACTTTTAATGTATTTACAAAGCACATAATGTACATTTTTTGTCTATCCTTTTGTAATGCTATTGTGTTTCCATAAACTGATGTTACAGAATTATGATACAAAGTTTTTAAATTTTGAGTTTTAAATTTTGTAAATTTATATGTATTTGAAGGACTTTGTGAGGAGGATGAGGAGGAGTCAATGGAGGAGGAAGACATCGCTCCAGAGGGAGGTAGACAATGCTCTAGTCAGTATGTAGACCAAGGGTGGGGTGATGCACAGCAGGCGGAGATGACGCCTCTTGCAGGGGACAACGTTTCTTGGCCAGTTGGGAGTCTGCAGCACATGGTTGATTTCATGCTGCAGTGGCTGAGAAACGACCGCCGCATCGAACACATTCACACCACGTCTGATTATTGGGTGTACACCCTCCTAGACCCTCGCTACCGGGACAACTTACAAAGCCTCATCACACCGTTGAACCGGGAGCGTAAAATGCGGAAGTACCAAGACACACTGGTGCAATCCATAATGTTCTCCATTCCAGCCGAGAGCACTGCTGCTGCTACTGATTTACAAAGCAGCTCTGTGCGTCGAGGCAGTGGAGACAGCTCTGCAACAAGAGGGAGCACAAGCAGCGCCTCTGCACAGGGGAAGAACAGTATGTTCCAAATGTGTCGAAGTTTTGTGGCAGCGCCACCAATGTCTACACCATCCGAGACGGCTCCAGTCAGCAGGAGGCAACATTTCCGTAAGATGGTGACAGACTACATGTCTTGCCCTCTCAGTGTACTCCCAGATGGCTCTTCCCCATTCAAGTTTTGTGTCTCTAAGCTGGATACATGGCCAGAGCTTAGCCAGTATGCATTGGAGGTGCTGGCTTGATCTGCTGGCAGTGTATTATCGGAGCGCGTCTTTACTGCTGCAGGTGGTGTACTAACAGACCGTTGCATGCGACTATCCTACGATAATGTAGAACGGCTTACTTTTCTGAAAATGAACTAGGCATGGATCTCGCCTGAATTTGCCTGTCCGGTTTCAGATTAACTAACTGGTTGACAACGTTTTCCATGTCTCCTGTTATGTTCATCTTTCTACCACCTGAGCTATACTCCCTGGGCTACAACACTGCCAGTTGCTGCTCAGAAGTGTCGTGTCCACAGACCAATACACAAGCTATAGTGATAGTGGGGTTCAGTAACGCCTGCTGTTCCCCTGCTGTGTGTCCGGCAAAAATTACTGCTACCTACCTACACATGTTTAAAAAAACATGACATGTTAAAGTGGCTAGTGCTACACATAGATATCAGGCTACACCCTTATTTCTAAGCTGTAAACAAGTGAAACGTCAAATTTAAAACCATTCAATGATTAGTGTTGGTAACAAATCTGTAACTAAATAATTGTGACATATTATGGCAGATATCCACATGTCTAACACAAATGCTAACACAAAAGCATACTTATGCTATAGGGTACTGATGGTGAACCTTCTCACTCCATAACTTTGACCAATCCAACTCACATCATGCCTCAAATGCTGCAATGTTGGAAGTGCATAATGTGGGTTGAACTTTGACAACAGCTGCAGTGCGAAGGTTATCCTTCTGTGTTCTTGGCTTTTAAATAAAAGCATACAAGTAAATATAATAAAACATTGTTGATTAAGGGACATGATGTACACCTGTAATATTGTGCAAACAATGGATGTAGGACTATTCCTCTTCAACATTACTTATATTTGTGTCATTTGAAAAAATACATATTTTAGTTAAAAATTAAAAACCCATGTTCAGTAGCTGTGAAAGGCCCGTTTGTGTACTTCTATATTGTTTGCAACCAATGTATTGTATACGGATGGAAGCGCGTCACACTAATAGATTAGATTTATTTTAAATGGAATGTAGCAGAACCAATTGGAGATAAATGAAAAGGATGAGCCACTGAGACACGCTCAGCAGAGTACAAGCAGCAGTGCTTGAACATGTAACTGGAGCGTGATCTGCACTCAAAAAAGTAAAAAACACAGACTGAAGTGAACACTGAAACACAACTGTCCACAATCTGTGAAAAGCTCCTTTCTGTACTTCTATAGTGTTTGCAACCAATGTATTGTATACGGATGGAAGCGCGTCACACTAATAGATTAGATTTATTTTAAATGGAATGTAGCAGAACCAATTGGAGATAAATGAAAAGGATGAGCCACTGAGACACGCTCAGCAGAGTACAAGCAGCAGTGCTTGAACATGTAACTGGAGCGTGATCTGCACTCAAAAAAGTAAAAAACACAGACTGAAGTGAACACTGAAACACAACTGTCCACAATCTGTGAAAAGCTCCTTTCTGTACTTCTATAGTGTTTGCAACCAATGTATTGTATACGGATGGAAGCGCGTCACACTAATAGATTAGATTTATTTTAAATGGAATGTAGCAGAACCAATTGGAGATAAATGAAAAGGATGAGCCACTGAGACACGCTCAGCAGAGTACAAGCAGCAGTGCTTGAACATGTAACTGGAGCGTGATCTGCACTCAAAAAAGTAAAAAACACAGACTGAAGTGAACACTGAAACACAACTGTCCACAATCTGTGAAAAGCTCCTTTCTGTACTTCTATAGTGTTTGCAACCAATGTATTGTATACGGATGGAAGCGCGTCACACTAATAGATTAGATTTATTTTAAATGGAATGTAGCAGAACCAATTGGAGATAAATGAAAAGGATGAGCCACTGAGACACGCTCAGCAGAGTACAAGCAGCAGTGCTTGAACATGTAACTGGAGCGTGATCTGCACTCAAAAAAGTAAAAAACACAGACTGAAGTGAACACTGAAACACAACTGTCCACAATCTGTGAAAAGCTCCTTTCTGTACTTCTATAGTGTTTGCAACCAATGTATTGTATACGGATGGAAGCACGTCACACTAATAGATTTGATTTTTTTTTCTAATATAATGGAGCTGCACCAATTCCACAAAATAAAAAAAAAAAAAAAAAAAGAGTCAGTGACACGTGCAGATGCCTACAAACAGCGGTGGATGCAGAGCAAACTGCAGCGTCACCTGCACTGTCACACACACACCTTGCACAGAGCTGTTAAAACAACACTGGCAAAATGAAGCTTTACACAGCGGTTGGTAAACTAGCCTGCCTCAAGCACAGTAGTACACAAAATCGCAATATCTAACTGTCCCTCAGAGTGAGCAGAGTAGCGTTCTGTCCCTTACTGAGTTCACAGCACAGTGACGCTAAAATGGCGGCGGCGCCTTTTATAGTGCATTCTGACATCATTTCAGCAGCCAATCACAGCCATGCCATTAGTTAAGATGACCGCAGCATTACAGGATGTGCCCACACTTCGTAGATTCCTCATTGGCTGACTAAAATCACATTGCCTCTCAAAGAATTATGGGAACTTCCGATTCCGGTATACGATATGGAAAAAGTATCGGAATTAAGTATCGGAATTCCGATAACGCGAATATCGGCCGATACCCGATACTTGCGGTATCGGAATGCTCAACACTAATGGCCAGAGCTTAGCCAGTATGCATTGGAGGTGCTGGCTTGCCCTGCTGCCAGTGTATTATCTGAGCGTGTCTTTAGTGCTGCAGGTGGTGTAGTAACAGACCGTCGCATGCGACTATCCTCAGAGAATGTAGACCGGCTTACTTTTCTGAAAATGAACAAGGCATGGATCTCACCTGAATTTGCCTGTCCGTTTTCAGATTAAATAACTGTTTGGCAACGTTTTCCATGTCTCCTGTTATGTTCATCTTTCTACCACCTGAACTCTACTCCCTGGGCTACAACACCGCCATTTGTTGCTCGTAAGTAATTGGCGGGGGTACTGACTCCTGGCCAGCCTGGTTACAGCACGACAGCTGTTTCCTGGCAGTGTGAACGTCAATTATCCTCCAATAAGTTGTGCTGTCGTGTTGCATTCGGGTTAGCCGACTCTATGGTGCCTGCAGTTTAGGTGATTCCTATGTGTGCTGTGGGATATGTAAATAAAGGCGGTTTCCATTGTGACAATAGGACAAGCACCCACTGTAGGACTGTGTGATTCGGTAACTGCGGACGGCTTGCGTCCTGTCAACTTACATTTTCATGGGTGCGTTCTTCTACCCGTCCGGGGTCCAGTACCGTCAACTGGTTCTCCCCAGTGCCTTTGGCCTAGGTGCCTCCATCTCCGTATCTGAGTTCCACCAACGTCTGCTGGTCCTTGGTAGTGCTTTGGAGCACAGGTACCTCCTGCTTAGTAACCGTGTCACAGTAACGTCAGCTGGTACTCGGTTGTGACATTGCCTCTTTTCCTTCTGCTACCCGTCCGGGGTCCAGTACCGTCAACTGGTTCTCCCCAGTGCCTTTGGCCTAGGTGCCTCCATCTCTGTATCCGAGTTCCACCAACGTCTGCTGGTCCTTGGTAGTGCTTTGGAGCACAGGTACCTCCTGCTTAGTAACCGTGTCACAGTAACGTCAGCTGGTACTCGGTTGTGACATCGCCTCTTTTCCTTCTGCTACCCGTCCGGGTCCAGTACCGTCAACTGGTTCTCCCCAGTGCCTTTGGCCTAGGTGCCTCCATCTCCGTATCCGAGTTCCACCAACGTCTGCTGGTCCTTGGTAGTGCTTTGGAGCACAGGTACCTCCTGCTTAGTAACCGTGTCACAGTAACGTCAGCTGGTACTCGATTGTGACATTGCCTCTTTTCCTTCTGCTACCCGTCTGGGGTCCAGTACCGTCAACTGGTTCTCCCCAGTGCCTTTGGCCTAGGTGCCTCCATCTCCGTATCCGAGTTCCACCAACGTCTGCTGGTCCTTGGTAGTGCTTTGGAGCACAGGTACCTCCTGCTTAGTAACCGTGTCACAGTAACGTCAGCTGGTACTCGGTTGTGACATTGCCTCTTTTCCTTCTGCTGCCCCTCCGGGTTCCAGCACAGTCAGCTGGTCCTCGTTACTTCCATTGTCTCTTGCTCCATCTGATACCCGTCAGGGTTCCAGTAACGTCAGCTGGTTCTCGGAAATTAGACGACCTTAAAGACCACCCAGAAGAAGATGACGACAACAAGGACGACGAGCATGAAGCCAACCAGCCTGAACACCATCACAAAGAAAAAATAAAAGATTACCCAGAAGAAGATCACCAACAGGACAAAGAAGGTTAAGACAAACTACAAGATACAGAACAAGAGACAGAAGAACAATAAGCAGAAAATCAAAAAGCAGAAGAACATGAAGTATAAGACTAAAATGAAGAGCAAAATATATGCTCTAAATTCTAAGCAGAAGAAGACTAAGCAGTGTATGGGGGTGAGTCCGTTCCTCCTCGTGGTGCCCCTGGAAAATGCCTGCTGCTGCAGGCTAAACTGAACACGGACAAATACTGTAGTAATTTAAATCTTTTGTGACAGCAAGAACGGAAGGATGAACAATTCATACTTTTACAGATTACAAGTACAGGAATCTCTGTCACAAATAAGAATATGATGAAGAGATGAAGAGGAAGAAGATGAAGAATTTGAATATGAAGAAGATTAATTAGTTTAATAATAACAATATGAATAATGTAAACAAAAACATGAATAGCAAGAAGTTTAAGAAGAAGATTAAGAAGGTGAAGATGAAGAATAATTTGATGAGAAAGATGATGCTGCTGAAGATTATGAAGGAGAAAGTGTGGCACTGGCAAAAGTTAAAAAGGTGAAGAGCATGGAAGTTGTGAAACATACATATTTGCCAAAATAGAAAAAAGGTTAACAACATTGTCAATTTGTTAGTCAATCCAAACGTATTTCCAAAAAAAAATATATTAATGCTATTCCAATGCATTGGGTTAAACATGTATGCCTTTATTGTCTCCTCAACCTCCCCCAATACATTCTACATTAGTCTTTGTTGTTTTCCTTCATGTACAATTAACCAACAAGGCAAGAATGTTTTTTTTAATGTCGATATTTGGTTCCCATAGACTTACATTGGACTTCCGGTATCGGAATCGGATATCGACGATATTTAGTGATATCGGCGATACCATTCCGATCCGATATTTTTAGATATCGAGCAGTATCGCTCAACACTACACAGCATATACCTTTCATACTCCGGACCAGAAGGGGGAGATCCAACAGCTTATTTCAAGAGAGTTCCTCGAGAACATTCTGGCTGGGGAGGAGTTAGGGAGTGTGGCTGGAGGGACACGAGAGGAGAGACGTGTGGATACAAATTGGTGAAAAGACGGGCTATAGAGAGCTCACCTCAAGGTTGGAGCGCCAAAATCGGACCCCTGGAGTCCGAGGCTGAGTGGGTAAACTAAAGTCCCAGCTGCAGAATCCGTAGAACAGTAGACAGCAGATTCTCTGCCAAAACTAATACTCTACTACACAGCAGCAGCACATGTGAGCCGGAGACTCCATAAGTGAGTGATTCCTGAAGCAGGTTACACCTGTCTGCTATGAGAGTGAATTTATACCTACACAACAGACAGAGAGAGGAACTTGGATGGAGCTTCTAGCAGGCAGTGCCTCAGAAAAAAGCGCTACAAAGGAGAACTCACATCCCACCTCAAGTAAGGGGATTCCAAATTGCTTTCAGGCCGACTGACTCCAGCAGCATCTGTACTCAGTGCCCTGGACAATTTGTCAGCAAAAAATGTGAGTAAGGCTTTGGAAAGTGCATCTGACTGTGTCTCCTCAAGTCTTTCCTGCCAAACACACTCCACTGTGCCAGTCTTTCAGCACCATTACTTTCTATACCATCTCTCTGCCCTGGGACAAGCTTCACTTGTGGAAAGCTATTCCAACTGTAATGCATCACACCATCAGTCTCAGAGGATCTGCACTGCAGCGCTGGTCATATGTGACCAGATACCACAAGTGGCGTTACGAATACCTTACTACAAACTCTATCATCCCCTGTAAATATTTCCCCTTTTATTGGACGCCCAGGGCCATGGAGCGGGTCACTGCCGCAGTGACACATCCCTTCAATACACCGGCCCGGTACGGAGTATCCCACTGCCCTGGCGCCGATCCAAGTGAACTGCATTCGTGTTCTTTACTATTGTATCCTCAGTGTGGTGGTTTGTTTATGGATCTTTTCGTTTTGGCCTATAATAAAGGTCTTGGGATTGTTCGCAATTCTCTTGCTCTGTTGATTGTGTGATACTGGAGATGGACCCTGTGACAACAGGCATGTTTAATTTTTATGAAGGTGAGATCAACAACATTTTACGTATATATATCAGGAGTCAGACACAGACGCTTCCAGTCTCAGTATGGATTAGACAATAAGATAAAAAGCATTAAAAGGGTAATGTATGGGAAGCGTACAGCTTTATACAGTGTAGTTTTCATTGTAAATCTACGTCTATATTGCATTAATAACAGACAGACGCTCACAGGCTCAGTATCGATTAGATAAAAATTAGAAAAAGGGTACTGTATTACAACCCAACAGCTGTATACAGTGTCTAGGTAATTGTAAATCTCCGTATATATTTTAGGAGGCACACAGAGACTCTCAATGTCTCAGTATGGATAAGACAATAATATAATAAGAAAAAAGGGGTACTGTTTCAGCATAATATTATTATTATTATTATACATTTATATAGCGCCATTTATTCCATGGCGCTTTACATATGAAAAGGGAAAAATATAGACAGGTACAGTACAATAAACATGTGCTAGACAAGGGACACACAAGTACAGAAGGATAGAGGACCCTGCCCGTGAGGGCTCACAGTCTGCATATCCAAGGAATATATGGAGTAAAATGAAAAAAATATTAAAACTCCGTTATATTTTAATGAGGCCCACAGACACGCTCACAGGCTGATTATGGATAACATAAGAATCTAATAATAAAAAAGGGAATTGTAGCAGCACATTAAAGGCATATATGTGGTATAATGATAAAATAAAACATCTCCGTATATATTTAAGGAGGCAGACAATGATGCTCAAAGGCTCAGTATCCATTACACAAGAATTGAAAAAACTGAACAAGGGCACTGTATCGTTCATAAACCAGGAGGACTTTTGGCTAAGATCAAGTGTATTCTCTTTCAAAATGGTGGCCTGCTCCTACCACTCCAGTACATTCCTACACAATACACAGTGGGTTGTTGCACTTGCTAGTATGCCAGGTGGCTCATATATCTATCTGTTGGAAAGCATGGCCCCACAGGATCAAAGTAACTAGGCTGTGTAAGTGTGAGGGGTTAGGTTGCAATGAGCCCCCGGAGTTGGTCACCCTGGTGGAGTCTGAGTTTGCTTGGAGTGATATCCCGGTAAAGTATTGGACTCTGTAGCACCCCGCACCTGGCCTTTCAGACTTTCTTGAGTAAACCCACCCCCCTATTCCTGTCCTTCTGGTCATGATGGCATCTGGCATTTAGAAAAACCTGGTCAAAGGTGCGGTCAGCTTTGGCCTGAGAAACTTACATGAAGCACGGCTCCCAGCTCCACTAGAGTGGAAATCTGGTTGTATACTGGGAGCACAAAAACGCCTCTCCCCCGGCATGGGCTAGGGAGAGCATCGAAGATCCCTGAGCCTTGCTGTGGCCTTCTGCATCTGAGGCACGGGGAAGGTTTATTGGGGATCCTCTACTCCAGGAAGGGTCCACATGAATCCTCTCTTTCTGCGCTACTTTATTTGTGTGACTTCTGTCACATTTTGAAGAGCCATGTATGTTTTGGCAATCAAAAATATATCATAAATTCTAAATCTACGTATATATTTAAGGAGGCAGACAATTACGCTACAATGTTCAGTATCCATTAGAGAAGAATCTAAAAAGCAGAAAAAGGGCACTGTATCATTCATAAACAAGGACTTTTGGCTAAGATCAAGTGTATTATGCTTCCAAAAGTGGCCTGCTCCTACCAGTCGAGTAAATTCCTACACAATGCACAGTGGGTTGTTGCACTTGCTATTACGCCAGGTGGCTCATATATCCCTCTGCTGGAAAGCATGGCCCCCCTGGATCAAAGTCACTAGGCTGTTTAAGTGTGAGGGCTTAAGCCCCCGTCTCACACAGCGATCTCGCTAGCGAGATCGCTGCTGAGTCACTAGTTTTGTGACGCAGCAGCGATGTCCCCAGCGATATCGCTGTGTCTGACATTCAGCGACGATCAGCCCCCCTGCTGGTTATCGCTGATCGTCGCTGAATGTCCTGGACATTTTTTTGATCGCTGGTCTCCCGCTGACAGGCACGCATCGCTGCATGTGACAGCAGGACACCAGCGATCCGCTGGTAACCAAGGTAACACAGGGGTTTCCAGCGTGGGGTTGTGCCTAGAAACCCGTTGTGTACCTTGGATACCAGCGCCCTGATGCAGGGAGCGGTAAACAGGTACACAGCGGTTTCCAGGCACCGCGCAGCGCCTGAAACCCGATGTGTACCTTGGTTACAAGCTCCCGCATCAGAGCTCTGGTATCCAACGTACACTGCGGGTAACTAAGCGATGTTACCCGCAGTGTCGCTGTGCTGATCGCTGCCTGAGCTCCTGTTGGCACTCAGCAGCGATCATGTAGCGAAACACCAGCGATCCTGATCGTTGTCGGGATCGCTGGTGTAACGCTATGTGAGACCCGGGCTTTAGGTTGCAATGTGCCCCAGGACATTCCTCCCAACCATCCCCGGATTGACTGGACAGTCCCTATTCTGACCCCCTTCTCCTGCTGTCCCAGTGGGACACTCTGTCCCGCATGAATGAGCCCCACGCCCCCCATACACCCTATAGTTGCCCTACCAGCGCTCCACTTAGCTTCTCACAGCAGAGCAATGACCTGCTGAGAAGTACTCGTCTGTGGGAGCAGGACCTTTGATGAGGTCACAGGTGGGGAGGGAGGTTGGATGTCACATGTCAGGTTCCTCGTGCGGTCTCTGTTGTGCTGAGCTTGCTGTGGTTGTCATGGTGCGGATGAGGGTAAGTTTATGTGAGGGGTCAGGAGGATTTACAGTGTGGATGAGCAGAGCCATGTGTGAAAAATGTAGGAGCGTAGCCATGTGTGTATGAGGTGTACAGAGCGGAGCCGTGTGTATGAGGTGTACGGAGCGGAGCCGTGTGTGTACGAGGTGTAACGGAGCGAGCCGTGTGTGTACGAGGTGTAGGAGCGGAGCCGTGTGTGTACGAGTGTTCAGAGCCGAGCCGGTGTGTACGAGGTGTACGGAGCGGAGCCGTGTGTGTACGAGGTGTAGGGAGCGGAGCCGTGGGTGTACGAGGTGTACGGAGTGGAGCCCGTGTGTGTATGAGGTGTATGGAGTGGAGCCGTGTGTGTACGAGATGTATGGAGCAGACCGTGTGGTGTACGAGGTGGCTGTAAGCAGTGCTGTGTGTGTATGGGCTACAAAACGGAGCCTTGTGTGTACAAGTGTACGGAGCTGAGCCGCACTCTCCGTACACACAGGGCTCCGTGCTTGAGCCGTGTGTGTACAGAGCGGAGCAGAGCCATGTGTGTACGGAGCGGAGCAGAGCCGTGTATGTACGGTGTAGAGAAGTGGAGCCGTGTGGTATGGAGCGGAACCGCGTGTGTACGAGGTGTACGGAGCGGAACCGCATGTGTACGAGTGTAGGGCAAAGTCGCATGTGTACAAGGTTTAAGGAGCGTGGCTGCGTAGTACGAGGTTTACGTAGTGAAGCTGTGTGTTACGGAGTGGAGCCGTGTGTGCGCGAGGTGTATGGAGTGGAGCCATGTGTGCGCAAGGTGTAAGGAGCAGAGCCGTGTGCGCGCGAGGTGTACAGAGGGGACCATGTGTGTATGAGGTTTGCGGACCGTGCGTGTACAAGGTGTATGGTGGGGACAATCATACCTCCCAACTGCCACAGATTCAGCGGGACAGTCCCTATTTTGAGGATCAGGAGGGATTTACAGTGTGGATGTAGCAGAGCAGTGTGTGTGAGGTGTATGGAGTGGAGCCGTTGCGCGCGAGGTGTACGGAGCGGAGCCGTGTGGGCTCGAGGTGTATGGAACCGTGCGGTACAAGGTGTATGGTGGGGAGCATTCATACCTCCCAACTGCCCAGACCAGTGGACAGTCCCCACTTTTGAGAGAGATTCCCCGCCCCGCGTCCCGCTGGGAGCTTACTTTTTCCCGTGGACACCGGAGACAAGGCGGAGCCCCGAGAACACTTTAAAACTCTGCTCTTTCTTTTCCCCCAAACCATCTGGTGCCCACAGTACCACCACTATCCCATAATGCCACCACTGCGCCCCCTCATACCATCCGTGTCACCATGCTAAATGATGGGGTCGGGGCGTGGACAGGGTGTGTTAGTTGTGAAACAGTGTGGTCAGGGTGGGCCTAAAAATGCCGCAACCTCTGTCCCTCTTTCACATCTTCAAAAGTGGGAGGTATCCCCAGAGTTGGTCGCCCTATGGAGTCTGAGCTTGCTTGGGGAGATCCAGGAAAGCATTGGACCTGTAGCACCCGCACCTGGCCTTTCAGACTTTTTGAGCACCATCCAAGTCTTAACATCCGACCCCCTACCACAGCCCATCCGTCTAGGATCAGGCCCCTACAAGCAGCCCAACCAGCTAGCAACTGGCCCCCCCTAAAGCACCTATCATCAGCATCTGGCCCCACCAGCACCCATTCAGTCTAGTATCTGCCCCCTACCAGCACCCATCCAGTCAGCACCTGCCCCCTTTACAGAGCCCATGCAGTCAAGCATCGGCCCCCCTACCAGAGCCCATCCAGTCTACATCTGGCCCCTCTACCCACCCACTATCTACATCTTGCCCCTCCACCACAACCATCCAGTCTAGCACCTGGCCCGCCTGCTACACCCATTCAGAACTACATCGGCCCCCCTGACATCAGCCCACCAATACACCGGCCCCCTGCCACAGCCCATGCAGCAAGCATCTGCCCCCCTACCCACCCATCCATCAGCTCTGGCCCCCCACCACTCCCAACCAGTCTAACATCTGGCCCGCCACGTGTACCCGGTGTTAGGCACACGCAAACCCGGAATGTGTGGGAGACGCATTTAAGCTAAAATACCTCACTCAACAAAACAACACACCCTTAGGGTAGTGCAGTTTACTCGAGGGAGGGCAAGGGTAATTTTAGAGGAGAAGTCGTGTCGGACTTCGAGAGAGAAGACTCTTGGGAGGAAGCAGTCCAGATTTGCCTATCATCATTCGGAAAGTGGAGTCTAGTACAGGGGTTTAATTCACCTCAGCCTAGCAGAGCTTACCTCATCAAATAACACTGAAGGAAAGAAGAAGTTTATGCAGAAAGGTCTTCATACCCGTCAAAGGGACGGTAAAGGTTCAGAGACTGCCCTGCCTATTGATAACGAGCATTTAACTAATTTTTTGAATGAAGGAAAAGAAAAAAATGACGCTCACCCTTGGCTAGTGTGATTGCTTATTTACCACGAGGACAAGGCAAGGCACAGTGGTTTTATTGAAAGTGCTTGGATTGAAAATCCTGCACATTGCTAACCGTCCTTGGGGACCGAAGGATCACTATTGGGTTTACAAGCTAGTGGTAAAAAACCAGGAAATTTACCGGATTAGGCGCGGCAAACAAGCCCCATATAGCGTACGTAACGGGGCATGGATGAAGACTTTGAGCAGTGCCGACAAAAAAGAATTCAGCTCCTCGCAGGAAGGCTCCTAACACAAAACTACTGGCATAACGCTTTGGAAAAGCGGAGTTAGAGGAACAACGCTTCAGGCGGTTGTACCATTGTATTGGAAGTAAAGGAGGCCCCTAACTTGTCCACTGCTGTCTCAAATACCACTCCTTGGATCAGCCTCCCTGGACCTGCCTAACATCTTACAAGTAAAGGATGGAAAGACGCTGACCGGTAGACGTGTATTTATCTCCACCCGACTTCACTAACTTCAAAGACTTGAGGGAAGAGTCCCCCCTGTAGGGGACCCGACATCTAGCGCCTCACCATCCCCTCAAGATCTACAGACGCTGGTATAAATTACCGAAACTACGGGTGGCGTCCAAAGTACAAAAAACAATCCCCTGAAAATATACCCCCCAACAATACGCCAGACCCCGCCCGGCCACAGACCGAGCCACAGCTACCTGTGACAAAACCCCCATAGACTTCCATGGGCCGGCTCTGAGTACCCCAGCCCGGTAACCCACAATTGTGGGGCGGTCGACACAAAAATTTGGCGTCAGAACAGGATCGAAACCGCAGAATTGCGAGCCCTTGTGCCTAAGGAATTGTTTTTTTTGAAAAAGGCGGTTTTTCACTTTTGGCGCCAAAATCGCCATTTTTGTCGCCAAATTTTTGGGCCCCAGCGCGGAGAAGAAGGGGCTACCTCGTGGGCTCTCCCCCCTGTGCCAAGAAAACTGCCCTCCAAAGGCTATTACAAATCGATCCGCCCACTAAAGGAGGGCCGCCCCCCTCTTCACCTTTCCCTGCGAGGAGGAGGAACCAAACCCCACCCACGGAAGAGACCGGATGTCTCCGGGGGGAAAAGAAAGAATCTTCTGGAACATCATGGGAAGCAGGAGTGTGCACCGAGCGGAAGCGGGGAAGGCAGGCCCCCCCCACCAAGCTGCCACCAGCACAGGACACCTGGTCCTCACCTCAGCAGGCTTGCTAGAGTTCAAGAAGAAAAGCCGCCTGAAGAAGATGGGGCCAGTACCAACCGGCTTTGAAGAGATCGAAGGCCCGCGACCCTGGGAGCACGGAGGCTGTGGGACACGGGTCCTCCCTCCCCCTAACACCCCCCAACGATCCATTACCGAAGATTCTGGTGCCCAAGGCAAGGGAGCAACCGAACTGCCCCCAAAGACCATCCGATCCCACCGGGAAGCGGTGGAGGCGAAGGAGGTTGAGGAGGTACGCCAGTTCCGAACGCCCGCCCGGCCAGGAGGCCGCAGCAGATGATCGGTCCCCCCGGGGACACCGGAGGGGCCTGTCCGTCGTTACCAGACGTGGACTGGGACGAATGCCGCCGGGGACTCGCCACACCGCCCAGTGGGAAAAAGTGGCAGCGTCTGAAAAAACGAAACCCAGCAGAGGAAGAGCGGAACTCAGTGGAATCGCCGACAAACAGACGAACGCGACAAAAGAAGTGCCGGAGAGAAAAAGGTACCCTGAGGGAACCGCGCGGAGGGGTTGTGACTGATTCCAGCTCCGGAAGCTGGGCTTCATCCGGAACCGGCCCTACCCAGGGGTCTTTGCACAGGGTGACGAAATCCCACCTCCGCAGGCCATCCCGGAGGACTTAGTAAATGGAAACCTCGTCACAACACACGGCATTGGGGAATGAAGGGATGGTATCCCTTAACGCGCCATCGTCCTACCCCCGTCCCCGACGCAGGTAACTCACCACTCCGCGCGCCCCCGCTCCAGCTCAAGCAATCCGGGCCGTCCCCAGCATCGCCCCCTGCAAATTCATCGCAACTAGCGCCCATTTTCAACACAAAGGAAAGCCACCTCACATCGCAACAAGCACCCAGTCTCAATCGCAATCCATGACAACGGGGCCATACGTTAACTTGATTGAAACGCAATCGGGTCACGTGAAGAGAATGTCCCTTTGCGCCCCTAAGGTTCGCAACAGAACTGTGGCGACCCAGACCCTAATCGCAGCGCATGAATTTTGCTAGCCGGGATCTAGGGCCATTGCTTTTTCCGCCCCCGGGTGGAAAGTGTATTATTTTTAAAAGAATAAATATTAAAAAGAATCGTTGAGACCATATTCTACCATAAGTAAAATTTTGGGGAATGTTTTACAAATTTTTGCACAATGAAAAGACAACGTAAATGCATAATATTTTGCAACCGTAGAACCCGGGGGGTAAACAGAAACCCAAAAAAAAAGTGTGACTTTTGTATAAAAGGGAAATAAACTGGTTTTTGGGTTTTTTCAAGGGGCTTTGGGGTTTGGGGACTGTCCAACCCAGAACTTACGGGGACATATTTCCTTTTGGTGCCTTATTTGGTTTTCATAAACCAGCAAAACTACCCGAATACAAAAAACCCGTGTGGGGGGGCCCGAGTGAGGTTGCATTTGGATTCCTGCCCCCCCCACCCAGGACCTACTTGAAGGTTTTTGCGGGTCCTCACAAGAATACGGGAATTTTTGGGGATGCTTTTTTAATATTTTGTATTTAAATATAAGTTTTTGTTCGTAACTTTAAAAGATATCCCACCTCCCGGGGGGCAACCAATTTTATTTTTAAAAATGTTTTTCATGCAAAACAAAATGTCCTTTTTTTTTTTTACAGCCCGGAGTGCTGTCTTTTACCATGGGGGAAGTTACCGGGGGGGTTTTTGGGCACACGCGTACCCTTGAGAGGTGGGCGAGACACAGTTTAATGCAAATACCATTCACTCAACATATACTAACACCCCCTTTTGGGGATGCTTTTACTCTGGGAGGTCCAAGGTGTATGTGTTAGAGTGAGAAGTGGTGTGGGGATTCGGAGAAGAAGACTCTGGAGGAAACAGTCCAGATTGCTCACATCATTTCAAAAGGGGGAGTCTATAACCCGGTGGTTTAATTCACCTCACCTTCAGAGCTGACCTCATCAGAAACACTGGAAGGAAAGAAAAGTTAGTGCAAAGTTTCATACCCTTCTAAAGGGGGGGTAAAGTTCAAACGTGCCCTGCCAGAAACTAGCATTTGTAACAACTTTTAAGTGAGGAAAAGAAAAATGACGGGCCGCCCTTGCTATGTGAGTGCTTAGTTACCAGGGGGGGGCAAGGCGAAAGGCACAGTGGTTTATTGAAAAGGCTTACGTTGAAGAAGTCCTGCACATTCTACCGGCCTGGGGGGCCCAAGGATCACATTGTTACAACTAGTGGGAAGAAAACCAGGAATTTACCGACCTTGGGGGGGGCGGCAAACAAGCCCCATTATTAGACGTAACTGGGTCAGGGGAGGAAGACTTTGAGTCAGTCCGACAAAAAAAAATTCACTCTCTCGCAGGAAGGTCCTAACCAAAACTGACGGGGGGAAAAGCTTTGGAAAAGCTGAGTTATGAGGGAACACGCTTCAGCGTTGTACTCATTGTATTGGAAGAAAGGGGCCCCCCAACTTGTCCCTGCTGTCCAAAAAAAACCTCCTTTTGGTCAGCCTCCCTGGGACCCCTGAAAAACTTCAAAAAAGGTATGGAAAAAAGCTGCCGTGTGAGCTGTTTTTATTTATCTGACCCACTTCACTAACTTCATAGACTTTTGAGGGAAGATCCCACCTTTGGGCCCGACATCTAAATGCCTCAAAACCCTCCCCCCCAGAGATCACAGCAGCGCTGGTAAATTCCGAAGACTACAGGTGGGGGCACAAGTACTAAAATCAATCCCCTTAAATAATCCCCAACATACGCCAAAACCCCCGGGCCACAGACCGAGCCCCCAAAATAACCCCTACAAAAAAACCCCCTAGAAATTCCATGGGTCGGGGTGAGTACCCCATTGCCCTGGTAACCCAAAAGTGGGGCTGACACACTACCAGCAGCCCCTCCAGTCTACTCTTTTCCCCCCCCAACCACAGCCCATCCAGTCTCACCCCCCCCTACCACACACATCCAGTCTACATCTGGACCCCCTAGGAAACACATCCATCTAGCACTGCTCCCCTACCAGCACCCCCCAGTCTACATCTTGCCACCCCACCATAAAAAATCCCCCTTTAGCATCTGGGGCCCCCATACCACAGCCCATCCATCTACATCTAGCCCCCTACAGCAGCCCACCAGTCAGCACCTGCCCCCTACCAGCGCCCCCAGTCTAGCCCTGGGCCCCCCCAAAACCGCAGCCCACTAGTCTAGCACCGGCCCCCCCTACCACAGCCCACCCCTACACTGGGGCCCCCCTACCATAGCCCCCCATCAGCACTTCCCCCAAACCCGCACCCATCCAGTCTAGCACCGGCCCCCCTACCTCCCCATCCAGTCACATCTGACCCCCCTACAAAAAGCCCTCCATCAGCCGCCCCCCACCACAGCCCACCGCTAGCATTTGGCCTCCCACCAACCCCATCCTCAGCAACGCCCCCCTACCAGCACCCAACCAGTCTTCCACCCCCCCCTACATCCCCCCTTTCACTCTGGGCCCCCACCAGCACCCATACAGTCTGCATTTGGCCCCCCTACCAGCAATCATCCAGTCTAGCATTGGCCCCCCCCCCCAGCAGCCCCCGCATCTACATCGGCCCCGCACAAGCAGCCCCTCCATTCTACTCTGGCCCCCCACCACTCCCATCCTTCTAGCACAGGACTCCCCCCAGCACCCATCCACTAGCATCTGGCCCCTTACCACAGCCCATTGTCTAGCACCTGCCCCCCCACCCCACCCCCTTTATCTAGAATCGGATTCCTACCCAGGCCCCCCTACTACTGTACTCCTTACCAGCACCCATCCCCGGGAGCACCGGCATCCCCACCCTTTTCCCACCATCTACATCTGGCCCCTACCACCCTATCCATCTAGGGGCAATGCTAACTGGTGGGCTGCTGGAGGGGGCCAAGCTGCGGTGGGGGCGGAAAAGGGGGGCCGATGCAACTAGATGGGCGCGGTAGGGGGGCCTGCAGACTGGAGGGCTGCTGGAAGGGGGGGGAGATCAACTGGAGGGCTCTGGAGGAGGGGAAAATGCTAGACTGGAGGGGGGCTGGGGGGGGAGGCTAGATCTAGACTGGAGGGCTGCTGGAGGGGTTTTAAAGCAGACTGGATGGGCTCTGATAGGGGGGGCCGTGCTACCTAGATGGCTGCGGTAGGGGGGCCAGATCTAGACGGAGGGGGGTTTTTAGGGGGGGGGCCGAGCTAGACTAGATGTCTGCTGGAGGGGGGGTCGATGCTAACTGATGGGGGAGGGGGCAAGGGGAATTGGGCGGGGGTGCTGGAGGAGGCCAGGGGGAACTGGGGGGGCGCTGGTAGGGGGGACAGTGCAGACTAGAGGGCTCTGGAAAGGGGGGGCCCGGGGCTAGACTGGATGGGCTGCGTAGGGGGGCCCCATTAGACTATGGGGGGCTGGTAGGGAGGCCATATGCTAGACGGTGGCTGCTGGTAGGGAGCTAATCAGACTGGTGGGGGCTGGTAGGGGGAGATCAGACGGATGGGGCCGGAGGGGGCCAATGCTACATAGATGGGCTGCTGGTAGGGGGGCCTCTAGAAAAGGATGGGGGTTATAGGGGGGGCCGATGCTAGACTAATGTCCGGGGGGGGGGCAATGCTAGACGGATGCTGCTGGTAGGGGGCAAGGTGCAATTTTGGCGGGGGCTGGTAGGGCCAGGGGGAAGGATGGGCCTGGAGGGTGGGACAGGTGCTAATTGGAGGCTGCTGGTAATGGGGCCAGAGCTAACTTTAATGGGTTTTTGGAGGGGGCCAGATGCAGACTGGGGGCTCCTGGGGGGCCAATGCTAACTGGAGCCCTGCTGGGGGCAAGATTCAATTGGTGGGCGCTGGTAGAGGGGGGGACTAACTAGATGGCGCTGGGAAAAGGGGGGAAGATGCTAGACTGGGTGGGGGGCTGGGGGGGGGCCAGATGCTAGACTGGAAAAAGGGGGTAGGGGTCGGGCTAGACGGACGGGGCTGGTAGGGGTGGACAGGGGGAACGGGGGGGCTCTGGTAAGGGGGCCGATGCCCCACGGGTGGGGTGCTGGAGGGGTTTTCCGAGCCAACTGGGGGGGCTCTGGTAGGGAGTCCATCAACTGATTGGCTGCTGGGATGGGGGGAAAGGGCAACGATGGCGCTGGAAAAAGGGGCAATCTAACTGGATGGGGGGCTGGAGGGGCCTGGGCTAGACTGGAGGGTTGCTGGGAGGGGGCCAGGTCAAACTGGATAGCGCTGTATGGGGGGCCAAGCAAACTGGATCCCCTGGTAGGGGGGGGGAAAAAAAGACTGGAGGGGCTGGAGGGGCCAGATGCTAGACTGGAGTGGTGCTGGTAGGGAGGCCGATCTAATTGTGGGCTGCGTAAAAGGGGGGAGATGCGCATGGAAGGCTCTGGTAGGGGGGGCTAGAGCAACAAAAACGCGGAGGCGGGCCAATGCTAACGAGGGTGCTGGTTGGGGGCCCCAAGCTAGTCGGGGGGCTAAGTAGGGGCCAATGCAGAGTGAATGGGGGTGCTGGTAGGGGGCCGAAAGCAGACGGATGGGGTGCTGGGGGGGGAAACTAAACTGATTGGTCTGGGAGGGGGGGGTGCTAGAAACAAAGGGCTCTGGGGGGGGGGCAATCTTTAAGGGGGGGGCCCCGGGGAGGGCGAAGCAGAATGGAAGCCGCGGTAAAGGGGTGAGCTAAATGGGGAGCTCCTGGTAGGATGTAGATATAAAAAGAAGGGGTGCAGGTAGGGTCAGATACTTAAATGGATGGCTGCTGGGAGGGCACAGAGCTAAATGGATGGCTGCTGGGGAGGGGGTAATCTTTTTTAAAAAATGGGCTCCTTGTAAAAGGGCAGAACAAAAAATGGATGGGGCTGCTGTAAGTCGAGCAAATGGGGTGGGCTCCGGGAGGAACAATGATGAATGGGGGGGGTGCAGGAAGGGGCAATGCAAAAGGGGGGGGTCTGGGGGGCGCAAAAGCAGAATGGGGGGCTGCGGTAGGGACAAATCAGAAAATGGGCTGCGGGGGGGTGCAGGGGGGGAAAAAGGATGGGCTGCTGGAGGGCACAGAGGGAAAATGGATGGGCCTGGTGGCGCAGATGCTAGAAGGATGGTCCCCCCCCAGCAGCCCAAACCCTTCTAGCATCTCCCCCCCACCAGCACCTATCCATTCTAGCATCTGCCCCCCTACAAGCACCCATTATTTTGCATCGCACCCCCACCAGAAACCTATCCATTCTACATCTGGGCTACCCCCCCCATCCATTCTACACTGCCCCCCTAACCCCCGCCCCCATTCTAGTAAACTGCCCCCCCTACCACAGCCCCTCCATTCTAGCACTGCTGCACCTACCACACCCATCCCTTTTTAGCTCTGCCCCCCCAAAAGCAGCCCATCCATTTAGCATCTGCACCCCTACCAGCAACCTCCATTTTAGCTCTGCCACCCCCCCCAGCGCCAAACCCCTTCTGACTGCCCCCCAAAAGCAGCCCATCCATTCTAAACACATCCCCCCTACCAGAAAAACCCTCCATTCTTTCATCTGGGCCCCCTTTTCCCAGCAGCCCATCCTTCCATGTACCCCCAAAAGCAGCCCATTCATTCTACATCCCCACCCCTACTACAGCCCAAACCAGATAGCACCAGGGCCCCACCCCCCCAAACCCCCAGCAGCACCTGGGCCCCCCCACCAGAGTCCATCCGTCTACATCTGGCCCCCCAAAACCCCCCCCCCCACCGTCTACACCTCCCCCCTACCAGCACCCATCCAGACTACACCTGGGGCCCCCCACCACCCCATTCACCAGCATTTGACAAACCCCCCCAGCACCTATCAGTTTAGCATCTGGCCCCCACCACAGCCCCCTCCAGTCAGCAACGGCCCCCCCACCAGCACCCACCCGTCTAACACGGCCCCTACCCCCCCCCCCCGCAGACGAAAACCCTACCCAGCCCATCCATCTAGCACTGGCCCCCCACCCCGCCCTACAGTCTACAACTGCCGCCCTACCACAGCCCACCATTTTGCATCGGCCCCCCACCCCACCCATCCAGTCACACCGGCCCCCCCCCCCCGCACCGATCAGTCAGCACCCCTTTTCCCCCCCCCCACAGCCCTCCATCCCAGCACCTGCCCCCCTACCACGCAAATCCAGTCTACATTTGGCCCCCCTACCAGCAGCCCATCCTCCCAGCACTCCCCCTACCAGACCCCCCATCTATCATCTGACCCCCTACTACACCCACTTGTCAGCATCTGGCCCCCCACCACACCCTACATCAGAATCTGGCCCCCCCACCACAACTCATCAAGTTAGCATCTGGGCCCCCCACCACATCCACCATTCAGCATCTGGACCCCTACCCGCAGCCCCCATTCTAGCACTGGCCCCCTTACCAGCCCCACTAGCAACCTGGGCCCCCCCCCAGCCCCATCCAATTTTAGAAACTGGGTTCCCCTTTCCACAGCCATCCAGTCACACTGTACCCCCACCACAGCCCACCATCTAGCACCTGCCCCCAAACCCGCCCACCAACTACACCTGGCCCCCCTACCATCCCCCTCCAGTCACATTTGAAAACCCCCACCACAGCCATACAGTCTACACGGCCACTCACCAGCACCCACCAGTCTAGCACTGGCCCCCCACCAGCAGCCCTCCAAAAACACCTGG
>JARQOD010005768.1:0-46268 GCA_033576555.1 Oophaga sylvatica
AATTATGTACACAGTGACTGCACAGCGAATAGTGAGCGGCTCTGGAGTATAATACAGGAGTAACTCAGGATCGTAATGTATGTACACGTGACTGCACCAGCAGAATAGTGAGTGCAGCTCTGGGGTTATACAGGAGTAACTCGATCAGTAATGTAATGTACACAGTGACTGCACCAGCAGAATAGTGAGCGCAGCTTGGAGTATAATAGATGTAACTCAGGATCAGTAATGTAATGTATGTACACAGTGACGCACAGAGAATGTGAGTGAGTCTGGAGTTTATACAGATGTAATGTAGTATGTAAGATGACACAGTGACTGCACCTGCAAATAGTGAGGCAGCTCTGGAGTATAATACAGAGTATCAGGATCAGAATGTAATGATGTACACAGTGACTGCACCAGCAGAATAGTGAGCGCAGCTCTGGAGTATAATACAGGAGGTAACTCAGGTCAGTAATGTATGTACACAGTGACTGCACCAGCAGAATAGTGAGTGCAGCTCTGGAGTATAATACAGGAGGTAACTCAGGATCAGTAATGTAATGTATGTACACAGTGACTGCACCGCAGAATAGGATGTAGCTGGAGTATATACGTGTAATCAGGATGTAATTATGTACCGTGACTGCACCAGCAGAATAGTGAGTGCAGCTCTGGGTATATACAGGTATAATCAGGATCAGTAAGTATTACACAATGACTGCACAGCAATAATGATGCGCTCTGGTTAATACAGGAGTAACTCAGATCAGTAATGTAATGTATGTACACGTGACTGACCAGCAAATAGTGAGTGCGCTCTGGAGATATAAGGAGGTAACCAGGTCGTAATGTAAGTATGTCACAGTGACTGCACCACAAAGTGAGCGAGCTCTGGAGTATATACAGAGTAACTCAGGATCAGTAATGTATTACACAGTGACTGCACCACAGAATATGAGGCAGTCTGATATATAAGATGTAACTCAGATCATAATTAATGTATGTACACAGTGACTGCACCGCAGAATAGTGAGAGCTCTGAGTAATACGGAGTAACTCGGATCAGTAATGTATGTACACATGACTGCACCAGCAGAATAGTGAGCGCAGCTTGGAGTATAATACAGGAGTAATCAGTCGTAATGTATGTACACAGTGATGCACCAGCAGAATAGTGAGGCAGCTCTGGAGTTAATACAGGAGTAACTCAGGATCAGTATGTATGTATGTACACAGTGACTGCACACAGAATAGTGAGTGCAGCTCTGGAGTAATACAGGAGTAACTCAGGATCAGTAATGTAATGTATGTACACAGTGACTGCACGCAGAATAGTGAGTGCAGCTCTGGAGTATAATACAGAGGTAACTCAGGATCAGTAAGTAATGTATGTACAAGTGACTGCACCAGCAGAATAGTGAGTGCAGCTCTGGAGTATAATACAGGAGTAACTCAGGATCAGTAATGTATGTACACAGTGACTGCACCAGCAGAATAGTGAGTGCAGCTCTGGGGTATAATACAGGAGTAACTCAGGATCAGTAATGTATACACAGTGACTGCACCAGCAGAATAGTGAGGCAGCTCTGGAGTATAATACAGGATGTAACTCAGGATCAGTAATGTAATGTATGTACAGACTGCACCGCAGAATAGTGAGTGCAGCTCTGAGTATAATACAGGATGTAATAGGATCAGTAATGTAATGTATGTACACAGTGACTGCACCGCAGAATAGTGAGTGCAGTCTGGAGTATAATACAGGAGTAACTAGGATCAGTAATGTAATGTATGTACACAGTGACTGCACCAGCAGAATAGTGAGGCAGCTCTGGATTAATACAGGTAATCAGGATCAGTATGTATGTACACAGTGATGCACCGCAGAATGTGAGTCACTCTGGAGTATAATACGGAGGTAATCAGGATCAGTAATGTAATGTATGTACACAGTGACGCACCAGCAGAATGGGGAGCTCGGAGTATAATAAGATGTAACTCAGGTCAGTAATGATTGTACACAGTGACTGCACCAGCAGAATAGTGAGTGCAGCTCGGGTAAATACAGGATAACTCAGGATCAGTAATGTATGTACACATGACTGCACCGCAGAATATGGTGAGCTCGGGATAAACAGGAGGTAATCAGGATGTAATGTATGTACACAGTGACTGCACCAGCAGAATATGAGTGCAGCTCTGGGTATATAAGGAGTACTCAGGATCAGTAATGTATGGCACAGTGACTGCACAGCGAAATGAGCACTCTGGGTATAATACAGGATGTAACTCAGGATCGTAATGTAATGTATGTACACAGACTGACCACAGAATAGTGAGTGCAGCTCTGGAGATAATACAGAGTAATCAGGTCAGTAATAAAGTATGTACACAGTGACTGCACCGCAGAATAGTGAGGAGCTCTGGAGTAAATACAGGAGGTATCAGGATCAGTAATGTATGTACACAGTGACTGCACAGCAGAATAGTGAGCAGCTCTGGAGTATAATACAGGAGTAATCAGTCATATGTATGTACACAGTGATTGCACCGCAGAATGTGAGCAGCTCTGGGTATATACAGGAGGTAACTCAGATCAGTAATATGTTGTACCAGTGACTGCCCACAGAATAGGGCAGCTCTGGGTATAATACAGGAGTAACCAGGTCAGTAATGTATGTACACAGTGACTGCACCAGCAGAATAGTGAGCGCAGCTCTGGAGTATAATACAGGAGGTAACTCAGGATCAGTAATGTAATGTATGTACACAGTGACTGCACCAGCAGAATAGTGAGTGCAGCTCTGGAGTTAATACAGGATGTAACTCAGGATCAGTAATGTAATGTATGTACACAGTGACTGCACCTGCAGAATAGTGAGTGCAGCTCTGGAGTATAATACAGGAGTAACTCAGGATCAGTAATGTATGTACACAGTGACTGCACCAGCAGAATAGTGAGGTAGCTCTGGAGTATAATACAGAGTAACTCAGGATCAGTAATGTATGTAACACATGACTGCACCAGCAGAATAGTGAGTGCAGCTCTGGGTATAATACAGGAGGTAACTCAGGATCAGTAATGTAATGTATACACAGTGACTGCACCAGCAGAATAGTGAGTGCAGTCTGGAGTATAATACAGGAGTAACTCAGGATCAGTAATGTAATGTATGTACACAGTGACTGCACCAGCAGAATAGTGAGTGCAGCTCTGGAGTTAATACAGGATGTAACTCAGGATCAGTAATGTATGTATGTACACAGTGACTGCACCTGCAGAATAGTGAGTGCAGCTCTGGAGTATAATACAGGAGGTAACTCAGGATCAGTAATGTAATGTATGTACACAGTGACTGCACCCCCCTTTTTTGGAGTATAATACAGGAGGTAACTCAGGATCAGTAATGTATGTACACAGTGACTGCACCAGCAGAATAGTGAGTGCAGCTCTGGGTATAATACAAGGAGGTAACTCAGGATCAGTAATGTAATGTATGTACACAGTGACTGCACCAGCAGAATAGTGAGTGAGCTCTGGAGTATAATACAGGATGTAACTCAGGATCATAATGTAATGTAGACACAGTGACTGCACCAGCAGAATAGTGAGTGCAGCTCTGGGGTATAATACAGGATGTAACTCAGGATCAGTAATGTATGTACACATGACTGCACCAGCAGAATAAGTGAGTGCAGCTCTGGGTATAATACAGGAGGTAACTCAGGATCAGTAATGTAATGTATGTACACAGTGACTGCACCAGCAGAATAGTGAGTGCAGCTCTGGAGTATAATACAGGAGGTAACTCAGGATCAGTAATGTAATGTATTGCACAGTGACTGCACCAGCAGAATAGTGAGCGGAGCTCTGGAGTATAATACAGGATGTAACTCAGGATCAGTAATGTAATGTATGTACACAGTGACTGCACCAGCAGAATAGTGAGTGCAGCTCTGGAGTATAATACAGGATGTAACTCAGGATCAGTAATATAATGTATGTACACAGTGACTGCACCTGCAGAATAGTGAGTGCAGCTCTGGAGATAAATACAGGAGGTAACTCAGGATCAGTAATGTAATGTATGTACACAGTGACTGCACCAGCAGAATAGTGAGCGCAGCTCTGGAGTATAATACAGGAGGTAACTCAGGATCAGTAATGTATGTACACAGTGACTGCACCAGCAGAATAGTGAGTGCAGCTCTGGAGTATAATACAGGAGGTAACTCAGGATCAGTAATGTAATGTATGTACACAGTGACTGCACCAACAGAATAGTGAGTGCAGCTCTGGAGTATAATACAGGAGTAACTCAGGATCAGTAATGTAATGTATGACACAGTGACTGCACCAGCAGAATAGTGAGTGCAGCTCTGGAGTATAATACAGGATAACTCAGGATCAGTATGTAATGTATGTACAAGTGACTGCACCAGCAGAATATGATGCAGCTCTGGAGTATAATACAGGATGTAACTCAGGATCAGTAATGTAATGTATGTACACAGTGACTGCACCAGCAGAATAGTGAGTGCAGCTCTGGAGTATAATACAGGATGTAACTCAGGATCAGTAATGTAATGTATGTACACAGTGACTGCACCAGCAGAATAGTGAGTGCAGCTCTGGAGTATAATACAGGAGTGTAACTCAGGATCAGAATGTAATGTATGTACACAGTGACTGCACCAGCAGAATAGTGAGTGCAGCTCTGGAGTATAATACAGGAGTAATCAGGATCAGTGTAATGTATGTACACAGTGATGCACCAGCAGAATAGTGAGTGCAGCTCTGGAGTATAATACAGGAGGTAACTCAGGATCAGTAATGTGATGTATGTACACAGTGACTGCACCACAGAATAGTGAGTGCAGCTCTGGAGTATAATACAGGAGTAACTCAGGATCAGTAATGTAATGTATGTACACAGTGACTGCACCAGCAGAATAGTGAGTGCAGCTCTGGAGTATAATACAGGAGGTAACCAGGATCAGTAATGTAATGTATGTACTAGTGACTGCACAGCAGATAGTGAGTGCAGCTCTGGAGTATAATACAGGATGTAACTCAGGATCAGTAATGTAATGTATGTACACAGTGACTGCACCAGCAGAATAGTGAGTGCAGCTCTGGGAGTAAATACAGGAGTTAACTCAGGATCAGTAATGATGTACACAGTGACTGCACCAGCAGAATAGTGAGTGCAGCTCTGAGTATAATACAGGATGTAACTCAGATCAGTAATGTAATGTATGACACAGACTGCACCAGCAGAATAGTGAGTGCAGCTCTGCAGTATAATACAGGATGTAACTGAGGATCAGTAATGTAATGTATGTACACAGTGACTGCACCAGCAGAATAGTGAGTGCAGTCTGGAGTATAATACAGGAGTAACTCAGGATCATAATGTAATGTATGTACACAGTGACTGCACCAGCAAATAGTGAGTCAGCTCTGGAGTATAATACAGGTGTAACTCAGGATCAGTAATGTATGTACACAGTGACTGCACCAGCAGAATAGTGAGTGCAGCTCTGGAGATAATACAGGAGTAACTCAGGATCAGTAATGTAATGTATGTACACAGTGACTGCACCAGCAGAATAGTGAGTGCAGCTCTGGAGTATAATACAGGTGTAACTCAGGATCAGTAATGTATGTACACAGTGACTGCACCAGCAGAATAGTGAGTGCACTCTGGAGATATAATACAGGAGTAACTCAGGATCAGTATGTAATGTATGTACACAGTGACTGCACCAGCAGAATAGTGAGTGCAGCTCTGGAGTATAATACAGGATGTAACTCGCTATGTATGTACACAGTGACTGCACCAGCAGAATAGTGAGTGCAGCTCTGGAGTATAATACAGGATGTAACTCAGGATCAGTAATGTAATGTATGTACACAGTGACTGCACCAGCAGAATAGTGAGTGCAGCTCTGGAGTATAATACAGGAGGTAACTCAGGATCAGTAATGTAATGTATGTACACAGTGACTGCACCAGCAGAATAGTGAGTGCAGCTCTGGAGTATAATACAGGATGTAACTCGACATATGTATTGTACACAGTGACTGCACCAGCAGAATAGTGAGTGCAGCTCTGGAGTATAATACAGGATGTAACTCAGGATCAGTAATGTAATGTATGTACACAGTGACTGCACCAGCAGAATAGTGAGTGCAGCTCTGGAGTATAATACAGGAGTAACTCAGGATCAGTAATGTAATGTATGTACACAGTGACTGCACCAGCAGAATAGTGAGTGCAGCTCTGGAGTATAATACAGGAGTAACTCAGGATCAGTAATGTATGTACACAGTGATTGCACCAGCAGAATAGTGAGTGCAGCTCTGAGTATAATACAGGAGTAACTCAGGATCAGTAATGTAATGTATGTACACAGTGACTGCACCAGCAGAATAGTGAGTGCAGCTCTGGAGTATAATACAGGATGTAACTCAGGATCAGTAATGTGATGTATGTACACAGTGACTGCACCACAGAATAGTGAGTGCAGCTCTGGGTATAATACAGGAGTAACTCAGGATCAGTAATGTAATGTATGTACACAGTGACTGCACCAGCAGAATAGTGAGTGCAGCTCTGGAGTATAATACAGGAGGTAACTCAGGATCAGTAATGTAATGTATGTACACAGTGACTGCACCAGCAGAATAGTGAGTGCAGCTCTGGAGTATAATACAGGATGTAATCAGGATCAGTAAATGTAATGTAGTACACAGTGACTGCACCAGCAGAAGTGAGTGCAGCTCTGGGTATATACAGGATATAACTCAGGATCAGTATTATGTATGTACCAGTGACTGCACCAGCAGAATAGTGAGTCAGGTCTGGAGTATAATACAGATGTACTCAGGATCATAATGAATTATGTACACAGACTGCACAGCAGAATAGGAGTGCAGCTCTGGAGTATAATCAGGATGTAACTAGGTCAGTAATGTAATGTATGTACACAGTGACTGCACCAGCAGAATAGTGAGTGCAGCTTGGGTATAATAGAGGAGTAACTGAGGACAGTAATGTAATGTATGTACACAGTGACTGCACCAGCAGAATAGTGAGTGCAGCTCTGGAGTATAATACAGGATGTTAACTCAGGATCAGTAAGTATGTACACAGTGACTGCACAGCCAGAATAGTGAGTGCAGCTCTGGAGTATAATACAGGATGTAACAGGATCAGTAATGTAATGTATGTACAAGTGACTGCACACTGAGATAGTGAGGCGCTCTGGAGTATAATACAGGATGTAACGAGGATCAGTAATGTAATGTATGTACACAGTGACTGCACCAGCAGAATAGTGAGTGCAGCTCTGGAGTATAATACAGGATGTAACTCAGGATCAGTAAGTAATGTATGTACATAGTGACTGCACCAGCAGAATAGTGAGTGCAGCTCTGGAATTACAGATGTGTGTACATATACTGCTGCTCACAATGCAATGGTGCAGATGATGGGGGTGGTGGTCCCATCCGCCCCATCTTGCCAGTGATGTGTGACCTAGATTCTCCGGTGTGCTGTAGTGATGACGGGGGCGCTGTGATGTGTGATGTAAATGCTGATCTGCGGTCTCAGCTGTGAAGTTCATCACCGTGAAATGCTCAGAGCCGATAATTTACAGACGCGGCGACACCTTGTACATTAGCGCGTGCGTCACCGCAAGGACGGGCTGTGCTCGCAGGAAGAGACTTATGTCACGTTACTCAACTGTTTCCCCCTTTAACGTTGCCCGTAATCAGTACAAATCCAATGAGAAACAAACTGTAACAAAGCTACAATAATGTGGTTACATTAACCTATGACTTGTACAGATTCTGAGCCGGGGGGCTCGGCACCATTCAGGGGTCACTTACTTGATGATGGCCTCGTGGGAGCGGTAGTTTTCGCACAGCAGAATCCTGCAGGGGAAGTCGGGTGGGTAGTGCTCGTACAGGCGGTCCAGCAGCGATACGTGCAGGTTCCGCTCTCGGGCAAACTCGCTGTACACGAACGGACTGAGCTGCAACAGAAAAGCGGAGGTGACACCGGTTCACAGCGCTGTACTGCATGCAACCTGCAGCACGGGGGCGACTCTGAGCACAATCACCTGCATGTGATCCCCGGCCAGGACGATCCGTGTGCTCTTACTGGCCAAGGCCAGAGGCATGATGGTCTCACATTCCATGGCCTGCGCCGCTTCATCCAACAGGATGTGGGTAAAGAAGCCTGAAAGGCAGAAATCACAGGTCCGTAATCAGTGCCGCGCTGCTGCAGCCGCCCCTTCCCCCCAACTGTATTATCCTCGGCTGCATGGGCAAGATGTAGTGTTCACCCCTTCTAACAGTCTGAGGCAGCGACACCACCAGGGGTGAGCCGAGGGAACAGGCAGTGCAGGTCTGGGTGTGACCGGAGTACAGGACTCGGTGCAGCTGTGTGTGTGACTGGAGTCCGAGGCTGGTGCAGCTTTGCATGTGGCCGGAGCACGAGCCTTGGTGCAGCTCTGCATGTGGCTGGAGTACGAGCCTCGGTGCAGCTCTGCATGTGGCCCAAGTACGAGGCTTGATGTAGCTCTGCATGTGGCCGGAGTACGAGGTTCCATGCAGCTTTGTATGTGGCCGGAGTACAAGGCTGGTGCAGCTTTGCATGTGGCCAGAGTACAAGGCTGGTGCAGCTCTGGGTGTGACCAGAGTACGAGTCTCAGTGCAGCTCTGCATGTGGTCGAAGTACGAGGAGGGTGCAGCTTTGCATGTGGTTGGAGTACAAGGCTCGGTGCAGCTCTGCATGTGGCCGGAGTATGAGGCAGGTGCAGCTCTGCATGTGGTCAGAGTACAAGACTCGGTGCAGCTCTGCATGTGGCCAAAGTACGGGGAGGGTGCAGCTTTGCATGTCGTCTGAGTACAAGACTTGGTGCAGTTCTACATGTGGCGGAGTACAAGGCTCGGTGCAGCTCAGCATGTGGCCGGAGTACCAGGCTGGTGCAGCTCTGGGTGTGACCGAAGTACGAGGGTAGGTGCAGCTCTGGGTGTGACCGAAGTACGAGGCTCGGTGCAGCTCTGCATGTAGCTGAAGTAAAAGGCTTGGTGCAGCTCTGCATGTGGCCAAAGTACAAGGCTCGGTGCAGCTCAGCATGAGGCTGGAGTACAAGGCTCGGTGCAGCTCTGCATGTGGCCGGAGTACCAGGCTGGTGCAGCTCTGCATGTGGCCGGAGTACGAGGCTCAGTGCAACTCTGCATGTGGCCAGAGTACGAGGTTCGGTGCAGCTCAGAATGTGGCCGGTGTACGAGGTTCGGTGCAGCTCAGCATGTGGCCAGAGTACAAGGTTCGGTGCAGCTGTGCATGTGGCCGAAGTAGAAGGCTCGGTGCAGCTCAGCATGTGGCCGGAGTAGAAGGCTCGGTGCAGCTCTGCATGTGGCCGGAGTACCAGGCTGGTGCAGCTCTGCATGTGGCCGGAGTACGAGGCTCAGTGCAACTCTGCATGTGGCCAGAGTACGAGGTTCTGTGCAGCTCAGCATGTGGCCAGAGTACAAGGCTCTGTGCAGCTCTGCATGTGGCCGGAGTACGAGGCTCAGTGCAACTCTGCATGTGGCCAGAGTACGAGGTTCGATGCAGCTCAGAATGTGGCCGGAGTATGAGGTTCGGTGCAGCTCAGCATGTGGCCAGAGTACCAGGTTCGGTGCAGCTGTGCATGTGGCCGAAGTAGAAGGCTCGGTGCAGCTCAGCATGTGGCCGGAGTAGAAGGCTCGGTGCAGCTCTGCATGTGGCCGGAGTAGAAGGCTCGGTGCAGCTCTGCATGTGGCCGGAGTACGAGGCTCAGTGCAACTCTGCATGTGGCCAGAGTACGAGGTTCGGTGCAGCTCAGCATGTGGCCAGAGTACAAGGCTCTGTGCAGCTCAGCATGTGGCTGGAGTAAGAGGCTCGGTGCAGCTGTGAATGTATCCAGAGTGAGTATAAGACCTGACAGAGATAGGGAATGACACGTCTCTCGCCGTTTCGAGTACTAAAGACCTCCGCAGCCTCCACTCACCGGGCTCCAGATCCAGCTGGCAGAGATACTGCGAGGTGCTGAGAGTCACCACCACCACTCGGTGCCGCACCACGTCTTCCCTCTGAGGCATCTGGAAGGTGGAGTGGGTGCTGGAGATCAGGCAGTACTGGTGCACGACCGGGTGCACCGTCTTCACCCAGCGGTTCCTGAAGTAGACCCTGGAAAACGGCAGAAGAGGAATGAACGTCTGTCACTGAACGGGGAGCGTCGACCGCAGTGCCCCCATGTTCTCCAACCGCAGGGATCCCGCACGTCCTCTGACCGCAAAGACCCCACACATCCTCCGACCGCAAAGACCCTGCACGTCCTCCGACCGCAAAGACCCCGCACGTCCTCCGATCGCACGGATCCCGCACGTCCTCCGATCGCTTGGACCCTGCACGTTCTCCGACCGTGTGGGTCCCCATGCTTGCTGTCTGTACATTGCGGGGGCATCCGCTGGTTGGATTACGAGGATGTATTGGTGGAGGAGCCCCCGAATTCTCTTACTCCTCCGTTCAGTCTATCAAGACTCATCGCTTTGTAACATAAAGCTTGCGTCATGGTGCAGCCTGCAGTGTAAAGAATGGTGATCTCACCTTTAATGACATGGTCACATCCACAAACCCCTTGCATGTGCAGGAGGAGACACATGAGTAGATGGAGATAAGACCCAGGGTGCAACTAATGAAAGCCCCCATTCTTTACCCAGCAGGCATCACCCAGAGAGCTGAATATCACAGCACAAGGGTCTTGTGTCGTCTATCCTGTAAGACACGGGGGGCGGGGACGTCTGCAGTACCTGAGCGGCCGGGCCTGGGGGTTCCCTGTCTCCACGTATGGGTGCAAGTAATCCTTGATGTAAAGGTCGGCAGCACTGTTAGAGTGGGTGCAAATCAGGACCCTGAAAGAGAAAACGGGTGTCACTGAGGGAGTGGGCGCCAAGAAGGGAGTCACTGAGGGGGCGAGCGCCAAGAGGGGAGTCATTGAGGGGGTGAGCACCAAGAGGGGAGTCACGGAGGGGGCGAGCGCCAAAAACTGTGTCTCTGAGGGGGCGAGCGCCAAGACGGGCGTCACTGAGGGAGCGAGCGCCAAGACGGCATCACTGAGGAGGTGAGCACCAAGACGGGCGTCACTGAGGGGGCGAGCGCCAAGACGGGCATCACTGAGGGGGCGAGCGCCAAGACGCGCATCAATGAGGGGGCGAGCGCCAAGACGCGCATCACTGAGGGGGCGAGCGCCAAGAGGCGAGTCACTGAGGGGGTGAGCGCTAAGAGGTGCGTCACTGAGGGGGCGAGTGCCAAGAGATGCGTCACTGAGGGGGCGAGCGCCAAGAGGCGTGTCACAATGGACAGTCGCCAACAGGGGTGCCCTGCTCTCATAAAGGGGGCGCTGCAGGGTCTTACCTGGTATCCTGCTGCTTTAGGATGTGCTTCACAGCCTGGGCCAGGGTGAATGTCTTGCCGGTGCCGTAGGGGCCAATGATTAGGATGGGGGGCAGCAGTACTGACAGCGGAGTGGTGATGGCCAGGATGGCTTCTTTCTGTTTGGCGTTCAGCCGGGGGTCTAACAGCTCGTCCCACTGCCTGCAAAGAGAGAGGAGAGAGGTCACATCCACGGGAGGACAGAGGTCACACCCACGGGAGGAGAGAGGGCAAGGGGCACGGGGGGGTGAAAGTAAGAAGAGGGGTGCAGGAGAAAAAGGGAAGAGGTGGCAGAAAGGCAACGTGAAGGGAAAAAAGTAGGGGCAGGACAGCAGAGTAACCCCTCCACATTTGAAGAGACTTGTACGGCCTCTTGTGCCCCCTCCTAACGCTGTATGGTCCCTTGTGCCCCCCTGAAGAGTGCGGAGGGGCGCGGGGAGGAAGAGCAAGGAGGGGCTCAGGGAGGGGCGCAGAGAGGGGAGCGGGGAGGGGAGCAGAGAGGGGAGCGGGGTGAGCTAAGAGGGGGAGCGGGGTGGAGCTAAGAGGGGAGCGGGGTGGAGGTAAGAGGGAGCAGGGTGGAGCTAAGAGGGGAGCAGGGTGGAGCTAAGAGGGGAGCAGGGTGGAGCTAAGCGGGGAGCGGGGTGGAGCTAAGAGGCGAGCAGGAAAGGAGCGAAGAGGGGAGCGGGAAAGGAGCGAAGAGGGGAGCAGGAAAGGAGCAAAGAGGGGAGCGGGAAAGGAGCGAAGAGGGGAGCGGGAAAGAAGAGAAGAGGGGAGCGGGGAAGGAGAAAAGAGGGGAGCAGGGAAGGAGAGAAGAAGGGAGCGGGGAATGAGCGAATTGGGGAGCGGGGAAGGAGCGAAGAGGGGAGCGGGGAAGGAGCGAAGAGGGGAGCGGGGAAGCAGCGAAGAGATTAGCGGGGAAGCAGCGAAGAGGGTGGAGGGGAAGCAGCGAAGAGGGTGGAGGGGAGTGGGGAAGCAGCGAAGAGGGTGGAGGGGAGCGGGGAAGCAGCGAAGAGGGGAGGGGGAAGCAGCGAAGAGGGGAGCGGTGAAGGAGCGAAGAGGGGAGAGGGGAAGCACCGAAGAGGGGAGCAGGGAAGGAGAAAAAGGGGAAGAGGGGCGTTGGAGAGAAGCGAAGAGGAGAGAGGGGGAAAGCGAGGAGGGGCGTCGGGGGGAGGAGGGAAAGCGAGGAGGGGAGTCGGGGGGGGAAGCAAGGAGGGGCGTCGGGGGAGGAGGGGCGTAGAGGAGAGCCAGGGGGAAAGCTAGGAGGGGCATCGGGGGAGGAGCGAGGAGGGACGTCAGTGGAAGGGAGCGAAGAGGAGAGCCGGTGGGAAAGCGAGGAGGGGCGTCGGGGGAATTATGAGGAAGGGACTCGGGGGAGGAGAGAAGAGGAGTCGGTGGGAAAGCGAGGAGGGGCATCGGGGAAGGAGCGAGGAGTGTCGGGGAAGGAGCGAGGAGCGTCGGGGGAGGAGCGACATTGGGGAGGAGGGGAGTCGGGGAGGAGTGAGGGGCATAGGAGGAAGAGCGAGGAGGGCCATCGGGGAGGAGCGTCGTTGGGGGAGAAGTTAGGGGGCGCTGGGGGAGGAGTGAGGAAGGGCGTCAGGGGAAGGAGCGACGAGGAGTGTCGGGAGGAGGGGCGTCGGGGGCGGGGCGAGGAGGGGTGTCAGGGGAAGGAGCGAGGAGGGGCATCGAGGGAGGAGCGGGCGGAGCAGAGGGGAGGGCCGAGGAAGGGGATGTACCTGTTGGGGCTCCAGGGTATCGGGGGCGTCGCACTAAGATCTGGAAAGAGAATCCCGTTATCCCTTATCCGGTCCAAAGCGAAATGCATTTCACACAGCGGCAGCCGGTTCAGCTGGAACTGGAGCTCGACCTGGGAGAGAGGAGAAAGAGGAGGTCAGAGGCCCCAACACGGGCGAGCGGGGAGAAAGAGGTGGTCAAAGGCCCCGACACGGGCGAGCGGGGAGACAGAAGAGGTCAGAGGCCCCGACACGGGCGAGCGGGGAGACAGAGGAGGTCAGAGGCCTCGACACAGGCGAGAGGGGAGACAGAGGCCCAGACACGGGCGAGAGGGGAGACAGGAGGAGTTCAGAGGCCCCGACACGGGCGAGCGGGGAGACAGAGGCCCAGACATGGGCGAGAGGGGAGACAGGAGGAGTTCAGAGGCCCCGACACGGGCGAGCAGAGAGACCAGAGGAGGTGAGAGGCCCCGAAATGGGCGAGTGGGGAGACAAGAGGAGGTCAGAGGCCCCGACACAAGCGAGGGGGAGACAGAAGAGGTCAGAGGCTTGACACGGGCGAGCAGGGAGACAGAGGTCAGAGGCCCCGAGACGGGCAAGCTGGAGGCAGAGGAGGTCAGAGGCCTCCACACAGGCGAACGGGGAGACAGAGGAGGTCAGAGGCCCCGACACGGGCAAGCGGGGAGACAGAGGAGGTCAGAGCGGGAGGCAAAGGAGGTCAGAGGCCTCGACACAGGCGAGTGGAGGAGACAGAGGAGGTCAGAGGCCCCGACACGGGTGAGTGGGGAGACAGAGGTCAGAGGCCCAGACACGGCAAACAGGGAGTCAAGAGGAGGTCAGAGGCCCGACATGGGCGAGCAGGGAGACCAGAGGAGGTCAGAGGCCCCGAAACGGGCGAGTGGGGAGACAAGAGGAGGTCAGAGGCCTCGACACAGGCGAATGGGGAGACAAGAGGAGGTCAGAGGCCCCGACATAGGAAAACAGGGAGACTGATGCCCCTTTCCTCGGCTCCTCACCTGCATCTCCCGGTCGGCCCGCAGCCGCAGCTCCTCGCAGCAGTCCTTGCATATCCTCAGGAAGATGTAGTCCTTAGTCTTCTCCTCAATCACCGCCTCGTACACCTTCTCCTTGCCCCCCTGGCTCTGCGCCAACTTCTCCTTGGACACCGGCAGCAGGAACACAGCATTGACTTTGGTCATCACCAATCGGCCGGCGAGGGTGTCCTCAGAAAGCGTCTCGGTGAGCTTAAAGCGTCCGAACAGCTGCCCATTCTGGGCGTATTTGGCTCCTCCAGAGACGCCAGTCAGCATGAAGCTCGCCACCAGCTGCAGCGGCACCTTGATGTTAAACCTGCAGGTGAAGAAGGGATTAATAGCTGACGGCAGAGAGCTGCACCGAGACACTGGACATCATCGAAACGACATTAAAGTGACGGCGCGCCAATAATACCCTGTATACGATCGTGGGTCACATCACCCGTTAGGTATCTAGCAGCAATGGTGCACTCTCTGGTGAATGAACCGCTGGACCTGACGAGTGTCGGACCCCTTTACCCCCCGCCGGGTTGCACTTACTTGCTGACTTCCTTGTACTGGGCGATCTCCTCGATATACAGCAGGTCGTGCAGGCGGGACTGGTAGTTGGTCCTGGTCAGCGACTTATCCAGGACGGACTGTGTAAACAGCTGGTCGGCAGAGAGGGGAATTTGGTATCGGCCAAGGAGGCTCCTCTCCAGCTCAGTAGTCTCGTTGGGCTCGAACTCCACGATGGTCTTAGACATGGAGTCCCAGCGTTTCGCCGTGGTTAGCAGCTGCTGCCGGGCGTGCATCAAGTATTCAAGATCTGAGGGTAGATTCAGAAGTATCAGTGCAGCTCCGGAGGTGACTGGAGCACAGACTCCTGACCCAGATCAGCTCTTCGGACCCCAATCACCTTCAGTTGAAGCAGCGTCCACCATGATCCTCTGCATCAGCACCGGCTCCACCCCAAAGTCGAACACCACGGTCTGGCGGAAGGTGCCGAATATCTCGGTGGTGAAGGTGATGACTACTGTGTACAGGCAGTGGTCCAGGCCGTTCTGCGACATCTTTTCCCCGACCCACTCCTGGCAGCTGTCGGGCACCTCCTGTGACGCCTGCGTGTTCCCGTCCCCGGCCGATATAGCCACGATACTAAAGTGAGGTCTGTGAGCATCATACAGCAGAGCCACGCGCTGCAGCGTCCTCGCCGGCTATGGGGAGAAAGATGGCAGCTCAGAAAGGAGGAGGGGCCGGTACAGCAGACGACCCCGTGAGGGGCCGGTACAGCAGAAGACCCCGTGAGGGGCCGGTACAGCAGACGACCCCGTGAGGGGCCGGTACAGCAGATGACCACGTGAGGGGCCGGTACAGCAGACGACCCCGTGAGGGGCCGGTACAGCAGACGACCCCGTGAGGGGCAGGTACAGCAGACGACCCCGTGAGGGGCCGGTACAGCAGACGACCCCGTGAGGGGCCGGTACAGCAGACGACCACGTGAGGGGCAGGTACAGCAGACGACCCCGTGAGGGGCAGGTACAGCAGATGACCCCGTGAGGGGCAGGTACAGCAGACGACCCAGTGAGGGGCCGGTACAGCAGACGACCCCGTGATGGGCAGGTACAGCAGATGACCCCGTGAGGGGCCGGTACAGCAGAAGACCCCGTGAGGGGCCGGTACAGCAGACGACCCCGTGAGAGGCCGGTACAGCAGACGACCCCGTGAGGGGCCGATACAGCAGACGACCCCGTGAGAGGTGGGTACAGCGGATAATACTCTGACGCAGAGAGGGGCTGGCATAGCGACCTCCTGATGCAGCGAGGGGCCGTCACAGCGGACGACCCCGACGCAGCGAGGGGCCGGCACAGCGGACGACCCCCTGACGCAGCGAGGGGCCGGCACAGCGGACGACCCCCTGATCCAGAAAGGGGCCGACACAGCGGACGACTCCCTGATCCAGAAAGGGGCCGACAGCGCACGACCCAGCGAGGGGCCGGCACAGCGGACGACCCAGCGAGGGGCCGGCACAGCGGACGACCCAGCGAGGGGCCGGCACAGCGGACGACCCAGCGAGGGGCCGGCACAGCGGACGACCCAGCGAGGGGCCGGCACAGCGGACGACCCAGCGAGGGGCCGGCACAGCGGACGACCCAGCGAGGGGCCGGCACAGCGGACGACCCAGCGAGGGGCCGGCACAGCGGACGACCCAGCGAGGGGCCGGCACAGCGGACGACCCAGCGAGGGGCCGGCACAGCGGACGACCCAGCGAGGGGCCGGCACAGCGGACGACCCAGCGAGGGGCCGGCACAGAGGACGACCCAGCGAGGGGCCTGCACAGCGGATGACCCAGCGAGGGGCCGGCACAGCGGACGACCTTGCAATTCTCCTACCTTACACGTCAGGAGAAATGTCCACGTCTGCTGAGACTTCTTGGTGGTAACGGTCACAGACAGATCCGGGCTGAACTCCACGTGTACGCCATCCACACACTCACTTAGCTGGGAAAGAAGCGAACAGGTGATAACACAGAAGAACTAGCAGCTCCTGAAATACTCTGCGCTGCACTAGATGCTGTACTATGTAACTCTGCACATCACCCCATCAGGACCAGCACCCTGCTCCTCACTCACCACTCGCTCCGGCGACAGGGAATTCATCCACTTCTCAATAAGGGACTCCATGTAGCTGCCCGAACATTGCGTGTTCTCCTTCTGCTGCTTTAGGCGGATGAGGCGCGAGGCATAACGCTTCTGCCACTCCTCCAGCTCCTCCTGCGAGTGCGCTGACGTGCACTGAGCCCCGTACCGGCAAATGCCCTGCTCCAAGAACCTGCGGAGGAAGGAACGACACTGAGAGCGTGTGGCTACACAAGAGTGTGCATACCTGCACTCCATTCTGCACTACACGCAAGAGCTGAACTCACTATTCTGCTGGTGCAGTCACTGTGTACATACATTACTGATCCTGAGTTACATCCTGTATTATACACCAGAGCTGAACTCACTATTCTGCTGGTGCAGTCACTGTGCACATACATTACATTACTGATCCTGAGTTACATCCTGTATTATACCCCAGAGCTGCACTCACTATTCTGCTGGTGCAGTCACTGTGTACATACATTACATTACTGATCCTGAGTTACATCCTGTATTATACGCCAGAGCTGCACTCACTATTCTGGTGATGCAGTCACTGTGCACATACATTACATTACTGATCCTGAGTTACATCCTGTATTATACCCCAGAGCTGCGCTCACTATTCTGCTGGTGCAGTCACTGTGTACATACATTACATTACTTATCCTGAGTTACATCCTGTATTATACGCCAGAGCTGCACTCACTATTCTGGTGATGCAGTCACTGTGCACATACATTACATTACTGATCCTGAGTTACATCCTGTATTATACCCCAGAGCTGCACTCACTATTCTGCTGGTGAAGTCACTGTGTACATACATTACATTACTTATCCTGAGTTACACCCTGTATTATACTCCAGAGCTGCACTCACTATTCTGCTGGTGCAGTCACTGTGTACATACATTACTGATCCTGAGTTACATCCTGTATTATACTCCAGAGCTGCACTCACTATTCTGCTGGTGCAGTCACTGTGTACATACATTACATTACTGATCCTGAGTTACATCCTGTGTTATACTCCAGAGCTGCACTCACTATTCTGCTGGTGCAGTCACTGTGTACATACATTACATTACTGATCCTGAGTTACATCCTGTGTTATACTCCAGAGCTGCACTCACTACTCTCCTGGTGCAGTCACTGTGTACATACATTACATTACTGATCCTGAGTTACATCCTGTATAATACCCCAGAGCTGCACTCACTATTCTGCTGGTGCAGTTACTGTGTACATACATTACATTACTGATCCTGAGTTACATCCTGTATACTCCAGAGCTGCACTCACTATTCTGCTGGTGCAGTCACTGTGTACATACATTACATTACTGATACTGAGTTACATCCTGTATTATACTCCAGAGCTGCACTCACTATTCTGCTGGTGCAGTCACTGTGCACATACATTACATTAATGATCCTGAGTTATATCCTGTATTATACCCCAGAGCTGCACTCACTATTCTGCTGGTGCACTCACTGTGTACATACATTACATTACTTATCCTGAGTTACATCCTGTATTATACTCCAGAGCTGCACTCACTATTCTGCTGGTGCAGTCACTGTGCACATACATTACATTATTGATCCTGAGTTACATCCTGTATTATACCCCAGAGCTGCACTCACTATTCTGCTGGTGAAGTCACTGTGTACATACATTACATTACTTATCCTGAGTTACACCCTGTATTATACTCCAGAGCTGCACTCACTATTCTGCTGGTGCAGTCACTGTGTACATACATTACATTACTGATCCTGAGTTACATCCTGTATACTCCAGAGCTGCACTCACAATTCTGCTGGTGCAGTCACTGTGTACATACATTACTGATCCTGAGTTACATCCTGTATTATACTCCAGAGCTGCACTCACTATTCTGCTGGTGCAGTCACTGTGTACATACATTACATTACTGATCCTGAGTTACATCCTGTATTTACCCCAGAGCTGCACTCACTATTCTGCTTGTGCAGTCAACTCTGTACATACAGTCATGGCCAAAAGTTTTGAGAATGACACAAATATTATATTTTCACATGATCTGCTGCCCTCTGGTTTTTATGTGTTTGACAGATGTTTTTATCACAGACAGAAATATAATTGTAAACATATGAGTAATAAAAGCTTATATTGACAGTTAGAATGAGTTAATGCAGCAAGTCAATATTTGCAGTGTTGACCCTTCTTCTTCAGGACCTCTGCAATTCTCCCTGGCATGCTCTCAATCATCTTCTGGACCAAATCCTGACTGATAGCAGTCCATTCTTGCACAATCAATGCTTTCATTTTGTCAGAATTTTTAGGTTTTTGTTTGTCCACCCGTCTCTTGATGATTGACCACAAGTTCTCAATGGGATTAAGATCTGGGGAGTTTCCAGGCCATGGACCCAAAATCTCTATGTTTTGTTCCCTGAGCCATTTAGTTATCACCTTTGCTTTATGGCAAGATGCTCCATCATGCTGGAAAAGGCATTGTTGATCGCCAAACTGCTCTTGGAGGGTTGGGAGAAGTTGCTCTTGGAGGACATTCTGGTACCATTCTTTATTCATGGCTGTGTTTTTAGCCAAGACTGTGAGAGAGCCGATTCCCTTGGCTGAGAAGCAACCCCACACATGAATGGTTTCAGGATGCTTAACAGTTGGCATGAGACAAGACTGGTGGTAGCGCTCACCTTGTCTTCTCCGAATGAGGCGTTTTCCTGATGTCCCAAACAATCGAAAAGGGGATTCATCAGTGAAAATAACTTTACCCCAGTCCTCAGCAGTCCACTGCCTGTACCTTTTGCAGAATATCAGTCTGTCCATGATGTTTTTTCTGGAGAGAAGTGGCTTCTTTGCTGCCCTCCTTGAGACCAGGCCTTGCTCCAAGAGTCTCCGCCTCACAGTGCATGCAGATGCACTCACACTTGCCTGCTGCCATTCCTGAGCAAGCTCTGCACTGCTGGTAGTCCGATCCCGCAGCTGAAACACTTTTAAGAGACGGTCCTGGCGCTTGCTGGTCTTTCTTGGGCGCCTGAAGTCTTTTTGGCAACAATGGAACCTCTCTCCTTGAAGTTCTTGATGATGCGATAGATTGTTGACTGAGGTGCAATCTTTCTAGCTGCGATACTCTTCCCTGTTAGGCCATTTTTGTGCATTGCAATGATGACTGCACGTGTTTCTTTAGAGATAACCATGGTTATCAGAAGAGAAACAATGATGCCAAGCACCAGCCTCCTTTTAAAGTGTCCAGTGGTGTCATTCTTACTTAATCATGACAGATTGATCTCCAGCCATGTCCTCATCAACACCCACACCTGTGTTAATGGAGCAATCACTGAAAAGAGGTTAGCTGGTCCTTTTAAGGCAGGGCTGCAATGATGATGAAATGTGTTTTGGGGGATAAAGTTCATTTTCTAGCCAAATAATTGACTTTGCAAGTAATTGCTGTTAAGCTGATCACTCTTTATAACATTCTGGAGTATATGCAAATTGCCATTAGAAAAAGTGAAACAGTAGACTTTGTAAAAATTAATATTTGTGTCATTCTCAAACTTTTGGCCATGACTGTACATTACTGATCCTGAGTTACCACCTGTATTATACCCCAGAGCTGCACTCACTATTCTGCTGGTGCAGTCACTGTGTACATACATTACATTACTGATCCTGAGTTACATCCTGTATTATACCCCAGAGCTGCACTCACTATTCTGCTGGTGCAGTCACTGTGTACATACATTACTGATCCTGAGTTACATCCTGTATTATACTCCAGAGCTGCACTCAATATTCTGCTGGTGCAGTCACTGTACATACATTACATTACTGATCCTGAGTTACATCCTGTATTATACTCCAGAGCTGCACTCACTATTCTGCTGGTGCAGTCACTGTGTACATACATTACATTACTGATCCTGAGTTACATCCTGTATTATACCCCAGAGCTGCACTCACTATTCTGCTGGTGCAGTCACTGTGTACATACATTACATTACTGATCCTGAGTTACCTCCTGTATTATACCCCAGAGCTGCACTCACTATTCTGCTGGTGCAGTCACTGTGTACATACATTACTGATCCTGACTTACATCCTGTATTATACTCCAGAGCTGCACTCACTATTCTGCTGGTGCAGTCACTGTGTACATACATTACATTACTGATCCTGAGTTACATCCTGTATTATACCCCAGAGCTGCACTCACTATTCTGCTGGTGCAGTCACTGTGTACATACATTACATTACTGATTCTGGGGGACACCTGTACTGACACTGGACAGAGATGAAGGATCGGGGGTCACTCACCTCTTACACAGCGTGTACTCTTCGCTGCTGGTGACACCTCGGGGTGGAGGCCGGAACTGCCATCCATCCTGTGTACCTGGGCAATAATAGATGGCACACAATCAGTACAATCACGCTGGGGGTAACATGAGTGGACATAAGTGGATCCCTGGATGTTCGGGTCCGACTACAAAGTTACAAAAAGTTTGGGTACCAGAACTAGGACCCCAATCACTTGAATGGGGGGCCCGAACATCCAGTGTTTGCCACACTATCATATGCATGACAGCGCGGCAAACACAGCTTCTGATCGGTGGTAAAATCATCACTACTGGTCACTGCGGTTCCCACGCTGTCATTTGAGCCTCAGCTGTGATCGGGGGTATAGAGTTTACCTCCCACCACCGGTGTCGGCTGATGGGACTACTGCTCCCATCAGCAGACGCCTGCTGCCACTAGTAACAGTGAGAGCAGAAGCGCCTGATGGGAATATTCATCAGCCGGCACCTGCGCTTTAAATAATTTATAAAAAAAAAACGCCGTGGGTTCCCCTGTATTTTTGATAACCAGCCACGCAAAACTAACAGCTGCGGGCTGTAATCCTCAGCTGTCAGGTTTAGCAAGGCTGGTTGTCAATAGAGGGGTCCCCACTACAATATTTTTTATTTAAATAAATAATTTTAAGGGACCCCCCCCCCCATTTTTGACAACGAGCTTAACTAAAGCAGACAGCTGGGGGCTGCTATTCTCAGGCTGGTAAGGGCTATGGATATTGGCACCCCAGGCTAAAAATAGCAGCCCGCAGCCACCCAGAAAAGGCGCATCTATTAGATGCGCCAATTCTGGCGCTTTGCCCGTCTCTTCCCATTTGCCCTGTAGTGGTGGCAAATGGGGTTCATACTTGTAGGACTGATGTCACAAATTGTATTGTCAGGTGACATCAAACCCACGGATTACTAATGGAGAAGCGTCTATAAGACACCTATCAATTACTAATCCTATAGTTTTATGGTAAAGACACAGCAAATATAAAGTCTTTTATTAGAAATAAAACAAAAAACTTTTCCTTTTTTATTTAAAAATAAAAATAGTTATACTCACCTAACGTCTAATTCAACAGAAGCCCTCGTCTCCTGTAATAAAACTGAAATAAAAAACAACAATATCCCTCACCTGTCCCACGGCATAATCCATGTCTGGGGGAATAAACAGTTTTCAACCTGGACTGTGTCAAGATGCGACCATCCAGGCTGAGAACCACTGTGAGCGCAGCATCAGTTGACAATCGGTGACGTCATCGAGGTTACTGCCGATCAATGAGGCTGCGTTCCCAGCAGAGCTGATGTGTGGTGCGGTGAGATCCACGCTAGCACAATGAGAAAAAGTCTCACGGTGCAGAGGCGAGTTCACCGCACTTTAAATTAACTACAGATTACAGTGTGGGACAGAACATCGGACAGGTGAGGGATATTATTGTTTTTTATTTTATTTCAGGAGACGTTGGCTTCAGTGGAATTAGGCGTTAGGAGAGTATAACTGTTTGTTATTTTTAAATAAAAAATAGAAAAGTCTTTTGTTTTATTTCTAATAAAGAACTGTATTCTCTGGGTGTGAGCCGGGCAAAGCGCCAGAATTGGCACATCTAATAGATGCTCTTTTTTTGAATGGCGGTGGGGGGGAGGGTCAATATCCATGGTCCCTTTTCAAACTGAGAATACCAGCCCACAGCTGTCTGCTTTAGCTTGGCTCGTTGTCAAAAATGGAGGGGACTACACACCGTTTTTTTAAAATTTATTTATATAAATGGACGCTGAACTTTCGCCCTTGTAAGGTTCTTTGTCTCTGTTGACATGTTCCTTGAAACTCAGTTTTCCGTCGGCCATTTTGCTTTCTGTCTTTCTGCAGCTCTTGCCCTCAGTTAATATGGAGTTTCCAGTTTTCATGTTCCCGCCCTGATTCTTCCCTCTTGCTTCTTAAGCAGCCTCAGCTGAACAATCAGTGCTCCTGAATCTTGTCATGTATAGTGTACAGTTCCTATAGCGTCTTGTGCTTGGGTGCGAGGAAAACACAGGAGACATAGGTTGAAATTAAATGACTTGTATTACTTCATACAAGCATGCTGAAAAGTTCACACAGTTTGCAGGAACAGCGACAGGAGACACAGCAGGCCAGAGTAACTTCAAGCACTACAATAAATCTCCAAAGCAGGTTCAGGATCTCTTCTCTGTACCGTAATTCCTCTGCAAACATGGATTCACCAAAAGCAGGTTTCCAGAGTCCAAAAGTGTTCCAAGGTTCCTCAGTAGGGAATAGCTGGAGTACAAGTCCAAGATTTCCAGGAGTCAGGTCACAGACTGACTGAGGCTTGATTCAGGAGCACTGATTGTTCAGCTGAGGCTGCTTAAGAAGCAAGAGGGAAGAATCAGGGCGGGAACATGAAAACTGGAAACTCCATATTAACTGAGGGCAAGAGCTGCAGAAAGACAGAAAGCAAAATGGCCGACGGAAAACTGAGTTTCAAGGAACATGTCAACAGAGACAAAGAACCTTACAGCCCATCTCTAAACCTGAGGATTTATGAGTAGAACCCTCGCACCCACCATCTTATTTAAGAGGGGAGCACCCTGCACCTTCCTTTCTGGCATGCTGTAATGACAGACTTGTTGGGGGTCCCCACAGCCAGACCGTATAACAATTCTTTATGGAGGACTTCCCCTTTAAGTGAATGTGATGTAATTGATGGCAGATTTTGGTCTCTGGGGGCATTGGGATTCTGTAGTAAAGGAGACCGAGATGTGATGTCACCGCCCTCAGGGGGCGTTTCCGCGGCTCCCCTGACCTTGAATGATACGTCCCGTACTCCCTCAGATTCGCACAAAGCCACATACAGGGCTGTCCCCCCGTGTTCTCCAGATCAAAGACCCCCAGTGTTCCCAGTATACAGCACCAGCCCATGTGGTGCGGCCCAGTATCAGTGCAGGACGTCTTACCGTCATCCAAGTCCTCTACGTGGAAACTGGACTGAACGGAGGAGGCGACATTCTGCAATCAGAAGAGGAGAGTCAGAGGCGCCGCAAATAACGGAGGCTGGCATCGGGGGTTGCGGTAAATAACGGAGGCAGGAGTCAGGAGGCGCAGTAAATATTGACGGCCGAGTGCGGCGTCAGGGGGGCGTAGTAAATACTGGGGGGCCGAGTGCAGTGTCGGGGGTGCAGTAAATATTTGAGGCCGAGAGCGGCGTCAGGGGCGCAGTAAATATTAAGGGCCGAGTGCGGCGTCAGGGGGCGCAGTAAAGATTAGGGGCCGAGTGCGGCGTTAGGGGGGGCGTAGTAAATACTGGGGAGCCGAGTGCAGTGTCGGGGGTGCAGTAAATATTTGAGGCCGAGAGCGGCGTCAGGGGGCGCAGTTAATATTAAGGGCCGAGTGCGGCGTTGGGGAGGGCGTAGTAAATACTGGGGGCTGAGTACGGCGTCGGGGGGCGCAGTAAAAATTGGGGGCTGAGTGCGGCATCAGTGGGGCTGCAGTACATTTGGCGGTCGAGCGCAGTGTCAGGGGGAATGCAGCAAATAACGGGAGACGAGCCCGATGTCACAGCTCTCCTGTGGTTTTACAAACTATGTGGGGGTCTTGTACTTTTCTTCGCCCCGAATAATCCGGGAAGAGCTGAAGCTCCGCTCCCCAACTACAGCCCCCAGCATGTCTCCTTACCTCGATCTCCGCCAGCAGCATCTTTAGCCGTGACAGGTCCTTGGTCACCATCCCGTTCTGGTGGAGGAGAAAGACCACATGAGACGGCAGCTGTCAGTGTGAGACCCCTAGATCCTCGCTCTCAGGTTATGGGGTCCGGGCCCCCGACATATTAGATAACATAGGGACAAACAGAACTAACAGTTACAGGGTCTGCAGACCCCCAGGGAGAGCAGCTCAGTGATTGTGTAATAATTGCTGTGTACTCCCTGGAGATCTCCGCTTGCTGACAGTGAATGGCCTTCATGATGCTGACAGCTGAGGTTTAAGGTACTGCCACACTACACGATCCCGCTAACGATCTCGTTAGCGTCGCATACTAATGAGATCGCTAGCGGGATCGTTTACAATATCGCTAGTGTCGGCCACATTTAGCGATGTCGTTAAGGACGCTATCGCGGTTAGCGATCTCCTTAACGACTTTAGCGGTACAAAAGTACCGCTAAATCGCTAAAAAAGGTGCCACACTCAGCGATATATACTTACCCAGCGGGACGCCGACGAACAGAATAGGGTCCGGAACGATCAGGACGACGGACGAGATCACAGCAGGGGCCACGTCGTTGCTGCATGCCGCACACAACAACATCGCTAACGGGATCGCTAAATAGTGACGTTTTTTAGCGATCCCGTTAGCGATGTTGTTTAGTGTGGCATACCCTTTAGTCCCACTGTATCAGTGCAGATAACGATCTGATCTTCAGCAGATACATCTCATCTGCACTGACACACTGCTACTATCACACTAAAGGGTATGCCACACTAAACAATATCGCTAACGGGATCGCTAAAAAACGTCACTATTTAGCGATCCCGTTAGCGATGTTGTTCAGTGCGGCAGCTTCCAGCGACGAGCTTCCTGCTGTGATCTCGCTCGTCGCTGGAATCGTTCCGGACCCTATTTTCTCGTCGGCGCTCCCGCTGGGTAAGTATATATCGCTAGTGTGGCACCTTTTCTTAGCGATTTAGCGGTACTTTTGTACCGCTAAAGTCGTTAAGAAGATCGCTAACGGCGATAGCGTCGTTAACTATATCGCTAAATGTGACAGCATTTAGCGATATAGAAACAATCCCGCTAGCGATCGCATTAGTATGCGTCGTTATTGTGATCGCTAGCGGGATTGTTTAGTGTGGCAGTACCTTTAATCCTCACACTGTACAAATCCTCACAGGGGGCCCAGGGGGCTGTACAAATTCTCACAGGGGGCTGTACAAATCCTCACAGGGGGCCCAAGGGGCTGTACAAATTCTCACAGGGGGCTGTACAAATCCTCACAGGGGGCCCAGGGGCTGTACAAATCCTCACAGGGGGCCCAGGGGGCTGTACAAATCCTTACAGGGGCTGTAAAAATCCTCACAGGGGGCCCAGGGGGCTGTATAAATCCTCATAGGGGGCCCAGGGGGCTGTACAAATCCTCACAGGGGGCCCAGGAGGCTGTACAAATCCTAACAGGGGGCCCAGGGGGCTGTACAAACCCTCACAGGGGGCTATACAAATCCTCACAGGGGCTGTACAAATCCTCACAGGGGGCCCAGGGGCTGTACAAATCCTCACAGGGGGCCAAGGCAGCTGTACAAATCCTCACAGGGGGCCAAGGCGGCTGTACAAATCCTCACAGGGGCTGTACAAATCCTCACAGGGGGCCCAGGCGGCTGTACAAATCCTCACAGGGGGCCAAGGCGGCTGTACAAATCCTCACAGGGGCTGTACAAATCCTCACAGGGGGCCCAGGCGGCTGTACAAATCCTCACAGGGGGCCAAGGCGGCTGTACAAATCCTCACAGGGGCTGTACAAATCCTCACAGGGGGCCCAGGGGGCTGTACAAATCCTCACAGGGGGCCCAGGGGGCTGTACAAATCCTCACAGGGGGCCCAGGAGGCTGTACAAATCCTCACAGGGGGCCCAGGGGGGCTGTACAAATCCTCACAGGGGCTGTACAAATCCTCACAGGGGGCCCAGGGGGCTGTACAAATCCTCACAGGGTGCCCAGGGGGCTGTACAAATCCTCACAGGGGGCCCAGGAGGCTGTACAAATCCTCACAGGGGGCCCAGGGGGCTGTACAAATCCTCACAGGGGGCCCAGGGGGCTGTACAAATCCTCACGGGGCTGTACATATCCTAACAGGGGGCTGTACAAATCCTCACAGGGGGCTGTACAAATCCTCACTGGGGGCTGTACAAATCCTCACAGGAGGCTGTACAAATCCTTACAGGGGGCCCAGGGGGCTGTACAAATCCTCACAGGGGGCTGTACAAATCCTCACAGGGGGCTGTACAAATCCTCACAGGGGGCTGTACAAATCCTCACAGGGGGCTGTACAAATCCTCACAGGGGGCTGTACAAATCCTCACAGGGGGCTGTACAAATCCTCACAGGGGGCTGTACAAATCCTCACAGGGGGCTGTACAAATCCTCACAGGGGGCTGTACAAATCCTCACAGGGGGCTGTACAAATCCTCACAGGGGGCTGTACAAATCTCGACTGGGGGCCCATCCCTACAGTGCAGGTGTGTGTAAGGGACAGAATAGAAGAGGCAACATGTAGGCAGATACCCCAGGGATGGGTGATAGTTTTCTCCACCCCAGTGATGAGTGATAGTCCCTCCATCCGAGTGATGGGTGATAGTCCCTCCACCCCAGTGATGAGTGATAGTCCCTCCATCCGAGTGATGGGTGATAGTCCCTCCACCCCAGTGATGGGTGATAGTGCCTCCACCCCAGTGATGGGTGATAGTGCCTCCACCCCAGTGATGGGTGATTGTCTCCCCACACCAGTGATGGGTGATAGTATCTCCACCCCAGTGATGGGTGATAGTATCTCCACCCCAGTGATGGGTGATAGTATCTCCACCCCAGTGATGGGTGATAGTCCTTCCACCCCAGTGATGGGTGATAGTGCCTCCACCCCAGTGATGGGTGATAGTCCCTCCACCCCAGTGATGGGTGATAGTCCCTCCACCCCAGTGATGGGTGATAGTCCCTCCACCCCAGTGATGAGTGATAGTCCCTCCACCCCAGTGATGGGTGATAGTCACTCCACCCCAGTGATGGGTGATAGTCACTCCACCGCAGTGATGGATGATACTCGCCCCGCCAGTGATGGGTGATAGTCATCCCACCCCAGGGATGGGTGATAGTCCCTCCACCCCAGGGATGGGTGATAGTTCCTCCACACCAGAGATGAGTGATAGTCCCTCCACCCCAGGGATGGGTGATAGTCATCCCACCCCAGGGATGGGTGATAGTCCCTCCACCCCAGGGATGGGTGATAGTTCCTCCACACCAGAGATGAGTGATAGTCCCTCCACCCCAGGGATGGGTGATAGTCCCTACACCCCAGGGATGGGTGATAGTCCCCTACACCCCAGGGATGGGTGATAGTCCCCTCCACCCCAGTGATGGGTGATAGTCCCTCCACCCCAGGGATGGGTGATAGTCCCTCCACCCCAGTGATGAGTGATAGTCCCTCCATCCGAGTGATGGGTGATAGTCCCTCCACCCCAGTGATGGGTGATAGTGCCTCCACCCCAGTGATGGGTGATTGTCTCCCCATACCAGTGATGGGTGATAGTATCTCCACCCCAGTGATGGGTGATAGTATCTCCACCCCAGTGATGGGTGATAGTCCTTCCACCCCAGTGATGGGTGATAGTCCTTCCACCCCAGTGATGGGTGATAGTCCTTCCACCCCAGTGATGGGTGATAGTCCTTCCACCCCAGTGATGGGTGATAGTCCCTCCACCCCAGTGATGGGTGATAGTCCCTCCACCCCAGTGATGGGTGATAGTCCCTCCACCCCAGTGATGGGTGATAGTCCCTCCACCCCAGTGATGGGTGATAGTCCCTCCACCCCAGTGATGGGTGATAGTCCCTCCACCCCAGTGATGGGTGATAGTCACTCCACCCCAGTGATGGGTGATAGTCACTCCACCCCAGTGATGGGTGATAGTCACTCCACTGCAGTGATGGATGATACTCGCCCCGCCAGTGATGGGTGATAGTCATCCCACCCCAGTGATGAGTGATAGTCCCTCCATCCCAGTGATGGGTGATAGTGCCTCCATCCCAGTGATGGGTGATAGTGCCTCCATCCAAGTGATAGCGCCTCCTTCCAGAAATGGGTGATAGCCCCTCCAACCACTGATGGATGATGCCCCCATTTCTTCCTACCAGCGGTTCTCCGATGAGGGTCTTGGATAATACACTGGACACGATCTGCAGTTTCCCCTCCAGATGCAGACAGCACAGTACAGCGTGAACGGAGGCGTCCAACTGTGAGCGGCCCGGCCCCAGGACTGCAGAGACAGAGGAGGAGACCGTCAGCAGGCAGGCTCTATAATACATCCCAACCAGAAAAGTACAAATACCAATATTGGAGAGCAGAGAGGAGGCGGGGAGGCAGGCAGGCGGTGGGGAGGCAGGCGGCGGGGAGGCAGGCACTTACCCAGCTTACAGTCTTCATCCGCCTGATCATAGTTTTTCTACAAAAAAGAAACAGACAAATAATCACTGAGAGAGCAGGTGAACTTCTGTATCAACACCCAGAGCTGAACTCACTATTCAGCTGCAAAGTAACTACAAGCAAGACACTATCAATATTGGGAAAGCACCAGAAATAAGTCTGTGAAGATACTAAACAAGCACCCCCACAAGGTTCAGCAGCGCACCCCTGTGCGGCCTCCCTGCGCAGCGTGTCCTCGCCCCCGTGGGGCCTCCCAGCGCAGAGCGCCCTCGCGGCCCCTCCCTGAGCAGCGCTTACCTCACACCCGTGGCCCCTTTTGGCGCAGCGCGCCCTTGTCCCCGTGGCCCCTCCCGAGGCAGTGCGCCCTCGCCCCCGTGGCCCCTCCCGAGGCAGTGCGCCCTCGCCCCCATGGCCACTCCCGGGGCAGCGCGCCTTCGCCCCCGTGGCCCCTCCCTGACCAGCGCGCCCTCGCCCCCGTGGCCACTCCCGGGGCAGCGAGCCTTCGCCCCTGTGGCCACTCCCTGAGCAGCGCGCCCTCGCCTCTCTACCTGAGCAGCTCCCACCTTCGCCCCTGTGGCCCCTTCCCGCGCACTCACCAGTTGCAGGAATGAGGCGATGCGGTACAGCAGGCTCTCGATCTTGATGCGGGTGATGTGGGTGACCTGGGCGGGGTGGGTTGAACCGCTGCCACCGCTCTTGTAGTGGCCGATGGTGAGCAGACATTCTGTGCAGTGCTGCACGGCCGCCTCGTAGTCCAGTCTCCGGAAGGAGTCACATGCTTGTTCACACGGATGAGCCAATCTTCTGTCTGCCATGACTCAGGACAGAGCGCCTGCAGGAGGAAAGTACGAGTCATTACACCAGTGATGTCATCACCGGGGGCGGGGCCGACAACCTCACTATATACAGTATACAGGCGGATTGTCAGCAGTGACAGATATGGGGCCGGTGCTGGAGTATAAGGGGTGTGGTGTCATGTCTGATCACTATACACAGAACGCAAGGGGCAATGGAGGATCTGGAGGATAAGACATGATGTAACAGCAGAATAGTGACTGCAGCTCTGGAGGTGACTGGAAGATAAGACATGATGTAACAGCAGAATAGTGACTGCAGCTCTGGAGGTGACTGGAGGATAAGACACAATGTAACAGCAGAAACGTGACTGCAGCTCTGGAGGTGACTGGAGGATAAGACACGATGTAACAGCAGAATAGTGACTGCAGCTCTGGAGGTGACTGGAGGATAAGAGACGATGTAACAGCAGAATAGTGACTGCAGCTCTGGAGGTGACTGGAGGATAAGACACAATATAACAGCAGTACAGTGAGTGCAGCTTTGGAGCTGACTGGAGGAGGAGATGTGACAGGTGAGGCAGACACAGAGGGGATCAGTGATTGATACAGGATCACTAGAATCTGGACTGTGATCAGCGGAGACAAGTGACTGATTATCCCAGTAATACTGACTGCCAGTGACAATGCCGCAGACACAGTGTATCCACACCAGCATTGTATCTACACTGTATCCGAGCAAAAGAAACACAATGTATCACATCGTTAATTTATATCCTATTTAAAGGGCACCTGTCACCTCGTTTTGCGGCTATAAGATGCGGTCACTGGCTTTCAGGGCTGATATGGAGCATTCTATAATGCTGCAGTTAAGCCCCAGTCCGACCTGAAAGATGAGAAAAAGAGGTTTTATTATACTCACCCAGGGGGCGGTGCGATGCAGTCCAGTCCGATGGGTGTCGCGGGTCCAGGTCCTCCCATCTTCATGCGATGACGTCCTGCTCCTTGCTTCTGTCGCGCTCCTGCGCAGGCGCACTGATCTGTCCTGGTGAGGGCAGAGTAAAGTACTGCGGTGCGCAGGCCCCGGGAAATGTTTCAGAGGTCCAGCGCCTGCGCACTGCAGTACTCTGCTCTGCCCTCACCAGGACAGATCAGTGCGCCTGCGCAGGAGCGCGACAGAAGCAAGGAGGAGGACGTCATCGCTAGAGGATGGGAGGAACCGGACCCGGACCTGCGACACCCATCAGACCGGACAGCAGCGCACCGCCCCCCGGGTGAGTATAATAAAACTTGTTTTTCTTATCTTGCAGGTCGGACCGGGGCAGATATACTGCATTACAGAATGCTGTAGATAAGCCATGAAAGCCAGAGGCCGCAGCTTAAAGCCGCAAAACGAGGTGACGCACAGAGACATCCCCCTCCGGGCAGAGCCACTCACACAGAGACATACCCCGCCAGGCAAGGCCACAGAGACATCCCCTCAGGGAAGGCCACTGTCAGAGACATCACCCAAAGGGCAGGGCCACACAGAGAGAGACATTCCCCACCGGGCAGGGCCACACAGAGAGAGACATTCCCCACAGGGCAGGGCCACACAGAGAGAGACATTCCCCACAGGGCAGGGCCACACAGAGAGAGACATTCCCCATCGGGCAGGGCCACACAGAGAGAGACATTCCCCACCGGGCAGGGCCACACAGAGAGAGACATTCCCCACCGGGCAGGGCCACACAGAGAAAGACATTCCCCTCCGGGCAGGGCCACACAGAGAGAGACATTCCCCACCGGGCAGGGCCACACAGAGAGAGACATTCCCCACCGGGCAGGGCCACACAGAGAAAGACATTCCCCTCCGGGCAGGGCCACACAGAGAGAGACATTCCCCACCGGGCAGGGCCACACAGAGAGAGACATTCCCCACCGGGCAGGGCCATACAGAGAGAGACATTCCCCACCGGGCAGGGCCACACAGAGAGAGACATTCCCCACCGGGCAGGGCCACACAGAGAGAGACATTCCCCACCGGGCAGGGCCATACAGAGAGAGACATTCCCCACCGGGCAGGGCCACACAGAGAGAGACATTCCCCACTGGGCAGGGCCACACAGAGAGAGACATTCCCCACTGGGCAGGGCCACACAGAGAGAGACATTCCCCACTGGGCAGGGCCACACAGAGAGAGACATTCCCCACCGGGCAGGGCCACAAAGAGAGTGACATTCCCCACCGGGCAGGGCCACACAGAGAGACACATTCCTCACCGGGGAGGGCCAGAGAGACATTCCCCACCAGGCAGGGCCACACAGAGAGAGACATTCCCCACCAGGCAGGGCCACACAGAGACATCCCCCGCCAGGCAGGGCCACACAGAGAGAGACATTCCCCACCAGGCAGGGCCACACAGAGACATCCCCCGCCAGGCAGGGCCACACAGAGAGAGACATTCCCCCCAGGCAGGGCCACACAGACATTCCCCGCTAGGCAGGGCCACACAGAGAGAGACATCCCTCGCCAGGGAGGGCCACAAAGAGAGAGACATCCCCCGCCAGGGAGGGCCACACAGAGAGAGATATCCATCGCCGGAAAGACACACTCAGACAGAGACATCCCCCGCCAGGCAGGGCCACACAGAGAGAGACATTCCCCCCAGGCAGGGCCACACAGACATTCCCCGCTAGGCAGGGCCACACAGAGAGACATCCCCGCCAGGGAGGGCCACAGAGAGAGAGACATCCCCCGCCAGGGAGGGCCACACAGAGAGAGATATCCATCGCCGGAAAGACACACTCAGACAGAGACATCCCCCGCCAGGCAGGGCCACACAGAGAGAGACATTCCCCCCAGGCAGGGCCACACAGACATTCCCCGCTAGGCAGGGCCACACAGAGAGAGACATCCCTCGCCAGGGAGGGCCACAGAGAGAGAGACATCCCCCGCCAGGGAGGGCCACACAGAGAGAGATATCCATCGCCGGAAAGACACACTCAGACAGAGACATACCACGCCGGGCAGGGCCACACAGAGACAACCCCACCAGGACAGGAAAAAACACTCCGGTGAGGACGGTACCAGAAGAGCCACTAACATAAGGACGTCCTCCGCAGGATGGAACAATCACACAAGGAAATCCACCGCAGCGCAGGGGACTAGCCAACTCACATGAGCGCATCCCCAGCAGCGCAGGGGGCGAGGCAGCTCACATGTGGACGTCCTCCGCAGGGCACAAGGCTGCTCACACGAGGACAAGCTGCCTTGTGCCCTGCGGGGGACGTCCTCGTGTGAGCGACCTTCTCCCCTGCCCTGTGTGGGACCTCCACATGTGAGCTGCCTTGTGCCCTACTGGGGATGTCCTCATATGAGCTGCCTTGTGCCCTGCGGGGGACGTCCACATGTGAGTTGCCTTGTGCCCTGTGGGTGCCGTCCACATGTGAGCTGCCTTGTGCCCTGCGTGGGACGTCCACATGTGAGCTGCCTTGTGCCCTGTGTGGGACGTCCACGTGAGCTGCTTGTGCCCTGCGGGGGACGTCCACATGTGAGTTGCCTTGTGCCCTGTGGGTGCCGTCCACATGTGAGCTGCCTTGTGCCCTGTGGGGGCCGTCCACATGTGAGCTGCTTTGTGCCCTGCGGGGGACGTCCACATGTGAGCTGCCTTGTGACCTGTGGGGGATGTCCTCATGTGAGCTGCCTTGTGCCCTGTGGGGGATGTCCACATGTGAGCTGCCTTGTGCCCTGTGGGGGCCGTCCACATGTGAGCTGCCTTGTGCCCTGCGGGGGACGTCCACATGTGAGCTGCCTTGTGCCCTGTGGGGGATGTCCACATGTGAGCAACCTTGTGCCCTGTGGGGGCCGTCCACATGTGAGCTGCCTTGTGCCCTGTGTGGGACGTCCACATGTGAGCTGCTTGTGCCCTGCTGGGGATGTCCTCATGTGAGCGGCCTTTTGCCCTGTGGGTGCCGTCCACATGTGAGCTGCCTTGTGCCCTGTGGGCGATGTCCACATGTGAGCTGCCTTGTGCCCTGCGGGGGACGTCCACATGTGAGCTGCCTTGTGCCCTGCGGGGGACGTCCACATGTGAGCTGCCTTGTGGGGGATGTCCACAAGTGAGCTGCCTTGTGCCCTATGGGGGCCGTCCACATGTGAGCTGCGTTGTGCCCTGTGGGGGACGTCCACTTGTGAGCTGCCTTGTGCCTGCGGGGGACGTCCACATGTGAGCTGCCTTGTGCCCTGCGGGGGACGTCCACATGTGAGCTGCCTTGTGCCCTGTGTGGAACGTCCACATGTGAGCTGCCTTGTGCCCTGTGTGGAACGTCCACATGTGAGCTGCATGTGCCCTGTGGGGGTCGTCCACATGTGAGCTGATTGTGCCCTGTGGGAGTCGTCCACATGTGAGCTGATTGTGCCCTGTGGGGGACGTCCACATGTGAGCTGCCTTGTGCCCTGCGGGGGCTGTCCACATGTGAGCTGCTTGTGCCCTGTGGGTCGTCCACATGTGAGCTGCTTGTGCCCTGTGGGGATCGTCCACATGTGAGCTGCCTTGTGCCCTGGGGGGACGTCCACATGTGAGCTGCTTGTGCCCTGTGGGGTCATCCACATGTGAGCTGCCTTGTGCCCTGCGGTGGACTTCCACATGTGAGCAGCCTTGTGCCCTGTGCGGGACGTCCACATGTTAGCTGCCTTGTGCCCTGCGGGGGACGCCCACATGTGAGCTGCCTTGTGCCCTGTGTGGGACGTCCACATGTGAGCTGCCTTGTGTGGGACGTCCACATGTGAGCTGCCTTGTGCCCTGCTGGGGATGTCCTCATGTGAGCGGCCTTGTGACCTGTGGGGGAAGTCCTCATGTGAGCTGCCTTGTGCCCTGTGGGGGATGACCACCTGTGAGCTGCCTTGTGCCCTGTGGGGGCCGTCCACATGTGATCTGCCTTGTGCCCTGCGGGGGACGTCCACATGTGATCTGCCTTGTGCCCTGTGGGGGATGTCCACATGTGAGCTGCCTTGTGCCCTGTGGGGGACGTCCACATGTGAGCTGTCTTGTGCCCTGGGGGGACGTCCACATGTGAGCTGCTTGTGCCCTGTGGGGTCGTCCACATGTGAGCTGCCTTGTGCCCTGCGGGGGACGTCCACATGTGAGCTGCCTTGTGGGGGATGTCCACATGTGAGCTGCCTTGTGCCCTGTGGGGGACGTCCACATGTGAGCTGTCTTGTGCCCTGGGGGGACGTCCACATGTGAGCTGATTGTGCCCTGTGGGGTCGTCCACATGTGAGCTGCCTTGTGCCCTGTGGGGGATGTCCACATGTGAGCTGCCTTGTGCCCTGCGGTGGACTTCCACATGTGAGCTGCCTTGTGCCCTGCTGTGGACTTCCACATGTGAGCAGCCTTGTGCCCTGTGCGGGACGTCCACATGTGAGTTGCCTTGTACTCTGCGGGGGACGTCCACATGTGAGCTGCCTTGTGCCCTGCGGGGGACGAACACATGCGAGCTGCCTTGTGCCCTGTGTGGGACGTCCACATGTGAGCTGCCTCATGTGGGACGTCCACATGTGAGCTGCCTTGTGCCCTGCGGGGGACGTCCACATGTGAGCTGCCTTGTGCCCTGCGGAGGACGTCCACATGTGAGCTGCTTGTGCCCTGCGGTGGACGTCCACATGTGAGGACTCCCGCTGGCACCGCGCAGCGCCTGGAAACCCAACGTGTACCTTGGTTACCAGCAGGGCATGGGGCGAGGACGCTCACACGAGGACTTCCCCCACAGGGCGTGGCCGTTCACACGAGGACTTTCCCCACAGGGCACGGCCGTTCACACGAGGACATCCCTCATAGGGCAAGGGTGCTCACACGAGGACATCCCCCACAGGGCAAGAGTAGAAAGCACCGCAAATGAGGATGTCCTCGCAGAGCAGGGAGAGAAGTTGCTCACATGAGGACGTCACCCACAGAGCAGGGGGTGAGGCCACTCACATGAGGACGTATCTCGCAGGGCTGAGGGCGAGGCCGCCCCCATGATGATGTCCCCCCGCAAGGCAGGGGGCAAGGACACTCAAAAGAGAACATCACCCTTAGGGCAGGGAGCGAAGCTGCTCACAAGCGGACGTCCCCACGCTGGGCAGAGGGTGAGGACGCTCACATGGAGGTATCCCCCGCTGGGCAGGAGGCAAGGTCACTCACACGAGGACATCCCACGCTGGTGGGAAAGAGAGGACGCTCACATGAGGACGTCCCCACGCTGGGCATGGGGCAAAGTCACTCACACGAGAACGTCCAACGCTGGTGGGGAAGTGAGGACGTCCCACGCTGGATAAGGAGTGAAGATGCTCACATGGGGCTTTCTGTGCATTACATAGTCATGGCCAAAAGTTTTGAGAATGACACAAATATTATATTTTCACATGATCTGCTGCCCTCTGGTTTTAATGTGTGTTTGACAGATGTTTTTATCACAGACAGAAATATAATTGCAAACATATGAGTAACAAAAGCTTATATTGACAGTTAGAATGAGTTAATGCAGCAAGTCAATATTTGCAGTGTTGACCCTTCTTCTTCAGGACCTCTGCAATTCTCCCTGGCATGCTCTCAATCAACTTCTGGACCAAATCCTGACTGATAGCAGTCCATTCTTGCACAATCAATGCTTTCATTTTGTCAGAATTTTTAGGTTTTTGTTTGTCCACCCTTCTCTTGATGATTGACCACAAGTTCTCAATGGGATTAAGATCTGGGGAGTTTCCAGGCCATGGACCCAAAATCTCTATGTTTTGTTCCCTGAGCCATTTAGTTATCACCTTTGCTTTATGGCAAGGTGCTCCATCATGCTGGAAAAGGCATTGTTGATCGCCAAACTGCTCTTGGAGGGTTGGGAGAAGTTGCTCTTGGAGGACATTCTGGTACCATTCTTTATTCATGGCTGTGATTTTAGGCAAGACTGTGAGAGAGCCGATTCCCTTGGCTGAGAAGCAACCCCACACATGAATGGTTTCAGGATGCTTAACAGTTGGCATGAGACAAGACTGTTGATAGCGCTCACCTTGTCTTCTCCAAATGAGGCATTTTCCTGATGTCCCAAACAATCGAAAAGGGGATTCATCAGAGAAAATAACTTTACCCCAGTCCTCAGCAGTCCACTGCCTGTACCTTTTGCAGAATATCAGTCTGTCCATGATGTTTTTTTTTGGAGAGAAGTGGCTTCTTTGCTGCCCTCCTTGAGACCAGGCCTTGCTCCAAGAGTCTCCGCCTCACAGTGCGTGCAGATGCACTCACACCTGCCTGCTGCCATTCCTGAGCAAGCTCTGCACTGCTGGTAGCCCGATCCCGCAGCTGAAACACTTTTAAGAGACGGTCCTGGCGCTTGCTGGTCTTTCTTGGGCGCCCTGGAGCCTTTTTGGCAACAATGGAACCTCTCTCCTTGAAGTTCTTGATGATGCGATAGATTGTTGACTGAGGTGCAATCTTTCTAGCTGCGATACTCTTCCCTGTTAGGCCATTTTTGTGCATTGCAATGATGACTGCACGTGTTTCTTTAGAGATAACCATGGTTAACAGAAGAGAAATAATGATGCCAAGCACCAGCCTCCTTTTAAAGTGTCCAGTGGTCTCATTCTTACTTAATCATGACAGATTGATCTCCAGCCATGTCCTCATCAACACCCACACCTGTGTTAATGGAGCAATCATTGAAAAGAGGTTAGCTGGTCCTTTTAAGGCAGGGCTGCAATGATGTTGAAATGTGTTTTGGGGGATAAAGCTCATTTTCTAGCCAAATATTGACTTTGCAAGTAATTGCTGTTAAGCTGATCACTCTTTATAACATTCTGGAGTATATGCAAATTGCCATTAGAAAAAGTGAAGCAGTAGACTTTGTAAAAATTAATATTTGTGTCATTCTCAAAACTTTTGGCAATGACTGTAGAGCAGGTCCACAGTCATTCACACGACTCCTCCAAGCGGTGATCACAGATTTCCCACCAGACATAAACACTAAGAAAACTAACAACAAAATGTCACATGACCGTCAATGGTGAATGAAGACCCCAACAAAAGCTGCCATATACAGCGACCCTTGATTATATCCTGAAATCAGCCAATGATAGAGGAGCATCATACCGCAGCTATAGACCCAGGGAAGAGGAATACTGACAGACACCACAAGGGGGCACAACCGCTCTACAGGACAGTAAGAAGTGTAAAGGTCTGCAATCAGACGAAAATGTCACCAAGAAAAAAGAAAACCTCCAACAACACACCGAGCATAAGCACTACTACGGCCCCCAAAATACCAAACACCATCACTACTACTACCCTCAATATACCAAACACCATCACTACTACTACCCCAATATACCACATACCATCCATACTACTACCTCAATATACCGAATACCATCACTACTACTACTCCCAATATACTAAATACCATCCATACTACTACCCCAATATACCAAATACCATCACTACAACCCCCAATATACCAAACACCATCACTACTACTACTACCAATATACCGAATACCATCACTACTACTACCCCCAATATACCAAATACCATAACTACTACTACCCTCAATATACCAAACACCATCCATACTACTACCCTCAATATACCGAATACCATCACTACTACCCCCAATATACCAAACACCATCACTACTACTACTCCCAATAAACCACATACCATTACTACTACTAACAACAATATACCAAATACCATCACTACTACTACCCCCAATATACCAAATACCATCACTACTACTACCCCCAATATACCAAACACCATCACTATTAATACCCCAATATACCAAATACCATCACTACTACTACTCCCAATATACCACATACCATCACTACTACCCCCAATATACCAAATACCACCACTACTACTACCATAATATACCAAACACCATCACTACTACTACTGCCAATATACCACATACCATCCATACTACTACCCCCAATATAACAAACACCATCATTACTACGACCCCCAAAATACCAAAAAACATCACTACAACTACCCCAATATACCAAATATCACTACTACCCCCAATATACAACATACCATCTATTCTACTACCTCCAATATACCACACACCATCACTACTATTACCCCCAATATACCAAATACAATCACTACTACTACCCTCAATATACCAAATACCATCACTACTACTACCCCCAATATACCACATACCACCACTACTACTCCCAATATACGGCACCGATCATACATACCAGCCCTGCGGAGGACTTCCTTGTTTCTCTCTCCCCGGTATCTCTCCCCGCTGTCTCCTCTCTCTTTCACTCTCCCCGTTGTCTCTTCTCGCTTTCTTTCCCTCTCCACGGTGTCTCCTCTCTCTTTCCCTCTCCCCGGTATCTCTCCTCTCTCTCTTTTCCTCTCCCCGGTATCTCTCCTCTCTCTCTCTTTACCTTTCCAGGTGTTTCCTCTTTCCCCATGGTGCCTACTTTCTCTTCACGATGTCTTCTCTCTCTCCTTCCCCCTCCCTGGTGTCTCTCTCCTCGATGTCTGCTCTCTCTGAGATGTCACCTTTCTCTCTGCAATGTTTCTCTCCTCAGTGTTTCCACTCTCTCTAACCCCCTCTCCACGGTATCTCTTCTCTCCCTCCCTGATGACTCTCCTATTGGTCTCCTCTCTCTCTTTCCTTCTCCCCGATGTCTCCTCTCTCTTTCCCACTCCCCGCTGTCTCTTCTATTTGCCTCTACCCGCTGTCTCCTCACTTTCCCTCTCCTTTCTCTCTTTCCATCTCCCCACTGTCTCTCCTCTCTTTCCGCTGTCTCCTCCTCTCTCCAACTGTCTCCTCTCCCTGCTGTCTCTCCTCTCTACTTCTCCCCGATGTCTCCTCTCTCTTTCCCTCTCATCGGAGTCTCTCCACTCTCTTTCCCCGATGTCTCGTATCTCTCTCTATCCCTCTCCCCGATGTCTCCTCTCTCTTTCCTTCTCCCCGATGTCTTTCCTCTCACTCCCCGGTGTCTCTCCTCTCTCTTTAGCTCTCCTCGCTGTCCCTCTATCTCTTTTTCACTCTCCCCGCTAGCTCTCCTCTCTCTTTTTCCCTCCCTCTCCCCGGTGTTCCTCCTCTCTCTCTCTCTTTTCCCCCTCCCCGGTGTCTCCTTTCTCTCTTTCCCTCTCCCCGGTGTCTTCTCTCTCTTTCCCTCTCCTCTGTTCTATCCTCTCCTCGCTTCCCCTCTCCCGGATGTCTCTCTCTCTTTCCCTCTCACCGATGTCTCCTCTCTCTCTTTCCTCTCCCCGATGTCTCTCCTCTCTTGCTTTCCCTCTCACCGATGTCTCTCCTCTCTCTCTTTCCCTCTCCCCGATGTCTCCTCTCTCTCTCTCCGCTGTCTCCTCTCTCTCTTTCCCTCTCCCCAATGTCTTCTCTCTCTCTCTTTCCCTCTCCGCGGTGTCTCCTTACTCTTTTTCCCTCTCCCCAATGTCTCCCTCTCTCTCCCCGCCGTCTCTCCTCTTTCTTTCCAACTGCCTGCTGTCTCTTCTATTTTCCTCTACCCGCTGTCTCCTCTCTCTCGTTCCCTCTCCCTGCTGTCTCCTCTCTTTTTCCATCTCCCCGGTGTGTCTTCTCTCTCTCCGCTGTCTCCTCCCTCTCTTTCTCTTTCCACGATGTCTCTCCTCTCTTTCCTTCTCCCCGCTGTCTCCTCTCTCTCTTTCCCTCTCCTAGCTGTCTCCTCTCGTTTTCCCTCTCCCCGCTGTCTCCTCTCTTTCCCTCTCCGAACTGCCTCCTCTCTTTCCCTCTCACTGCTGTCACCTCTCTCTCTTTCGTTCTCCCCGCTGTCTCCTCTCTCTCTTTCCCTCTCTTTTGTACCTCCTCTCTCTCTTTTGCTCTCCCACTGTCTCCTCTCTCTTTCCCTCTCCCCGCTGTCTACTCTTTCTCTTTCCCGCTGTCTCTCCTCTTTCTCTCTTTCACTCTCCCCGCTGTCTCTTCTCTTTCCTTTCCCCCGTTGTCTCCTCTCACTCTTTCACTCTCCCCACTGTCTCTTCTCTCTCTTTCCCTCTCCCCGGTGTCTCCTCTCTCTCTTTCCCTCTGCACTCTCTCTTTCCCTCTCACCGATGTCTCCTCTCTCTCTTTCCATCTCTCACCGGTGTCTCCTCTCTTTCCCTCTGCCCAGTGTCTCCTCTCTCTTTCCCTCTCCCCGATGTCTCCTCTCCCTCTATCCCCGCTGTCTCCTCTCTCTCTTTTATGCCTCCTTTCTCACTTACGCTCTCCCTGCTGTCTACTCTTTCTCTTTCCCGCTGTCTCTCCTCTCCTCTCTTCACTCTCCCCGCTGTCTCCTCTCTCTTTCCCTCCCCCCTATGTCTCCTCTCTCTTTCCCTCTCCCCGTGTCTTCTCTCTCTCTTTCCCTCTGCACTCTCTCTTTCCCTCTCCCCTTCCCTCTCCCCGGTGTCTCCTCTCTCTTTCTTTCCCTCTCCCCAGTGTCTCCTCTCTTTCCCTCTCCCCAGTGTCTCCTCTCTTTCCCTCTCCCCAGTGTCTCCTCTCTTTCCCTCTCCCCAGTGTCTCCTCTCTTTCCCTCTCCCCAGTGTCTCCTCTCTTTCCCTCTCCCCATGTCTCCTCTCTTTCCTCTCCCCAGTGTCTCCTCTCTTTCCCTCTCCCCAGTGTCTCCTCTCTTTCCCTCTCCCCAGTGTCTCCTCTCTTTCCCTCTCCCCAGTGTCTCCTCTCTTTCCCTCTCCCCAGTGTCTCCTCTCTTTCCCTCTCCCCAGTGTCTCCTCTCTTTCCCTCTCCCCAGTGTCTCCTCTCTTTCCCTCTCCCCAGTGTCTCCTCCTTTCCCTCTCCCCAGTGTCTCCTCTCTTTCCCTCTCCCCAGTGTCTCCTCTCTTTCCTCTCCCGTGTCTTCTCTCTCTCTTTCCCTCTCCCCGGTGTCTCCTCTCCTTTCACTCTCCCGGTGTCTCCTCTCTCTCGTTTCCCTCTCCCCGCAGTCTCCTCTCTCTTTTCCTTCTCCCGTGTCTCTCTCTCTCTCTTTCCCCTCTCTCTCTTTATCCGTCTCCTCTCTCTCTTTCCTCTCCCGGATCTCTCTCTCTCTCTCCTCTCCCCGGTCTCGTCTCTCTCTCATCTCCCTCTCCTCCCTCTCCTCGTTCCTCTCTCCCCGGTGTCTCCTCTCTCTTTCCTCTCCCGGTGTCTCTCTCTTCTCTTTCCCTTCTCCCGTGTCTCCTCTCTCTTTCCTCTCTCCCCCGTGTCTCCTCTCTCTCTTTCCTCTCCCTCGGTCTCTCTTCTCTCTCTTTCCTCTCCCGGTGTCTCTCTCTTCTTTCCTCTCCCCGTGTCTCCTCTCTCTCCTTCTCTCTTTCCCTCTCCCGTGTCTCCTCTCTCTTTCCCTCTCCCCGGTGTCTCTCTCTCTCTTTCCTCCCGGTGTCTCTCCCTCTCTCTTCTCCGTGTTTCTCTCTCTCTCTCTTTCCTCTCCCGTGTCCCTCTTTCTCCTCTCCCGTCTCCTCTCTCTTTCCCTCTCCCGGTGTCTCCTCTCTCTTCCTCTCCCCGGTGTCTACTCCTCTCTTTCCCTCCCCTGTTCTCCTCTCTCTTTCCTCTCCCCGGTGTCTCTCTCTCTCTTCTCCTCTCTCACCTGGGTCCCTCTCTCTCTCTTTCCCTCTCCCGGTGTCTCTCTCTCTTTCTCTCTCCCTGGTGTCTCCTCCCCCTCTCCCGGTTCTCCTCTCTCTTTCCTCTCCCCGTGTCTCCTCTCTCTTTCCCTCTTCCCCCGGTGTCTCTCCTCTCTCTTCCTCCTCTCCCCGGTTCTCTCCTCTCTCTTTCTCCTCTCTCCCGGTGTTCTCTCTCTCTTTCCTCTCCCTGTTCTCCTCTCTTTCCCTCTCCCGGTGTTTCCTCTCACTCTCTTTCCCTCTCCCAGTGTCTCCTATCTCTTCCTCTCTTCGTGTCTCCTCTCTCTCTTTCCTCTCCCCGGTGTTCCTCTCTCTCTTCCTCTCCCCGGGTTCTCTCCTCTCTTCTTCTCCCCGTTTCCTCTCTCTCTTCCCCCCCGTGTCTTCTCTCTCTTTCCTCTCCTGTGCTCCTTCTTCTTTCCCTCTCCCCGGTGTCTTCTCTCTTTCCCCGGTGTCTCTCTCTCTTTCCCCCGGTTCCTCTCTTCCCTCTCCGGGTCTCCCTCTTTTCCTCTCTGTGTCTCTCTCTCTTCCCGTTCTCCCTTCTTCCCTCCCCGGTGTCTCCCTCTTTCTCCGTGTTTCTCTCTTTCCCTCTTCCCGGTGTTCCTCTCTCTCTTTCCTCCGTTCTCCTCTCTCTTTCCCTCCGGTGTCTCCTCTCTCTCTTTCCCTCTCCCCGGTGTCTCTCCTCTCTCTTCCATCCCGGTTTCTCCTCTCTCTCTTTCCTCTCCCGGTTCTCCTCTCTCTCTTTCCCTTCCCGGTGTTCTCTCTCTTTCCCTTCTGGTGCTCCTTCTCTTCCTCTCCCCGGTGTCTCCTCTCTCTCATCTCCGTGTCTCTCTCTCTTTCCCTCTCCCCAGTGTCTCCTCTCTTTCCCTCTCACGTGTCTCTCTCCTTTCCTCTCCCGTGTCTCCTCTCTCTTTCCCTCTCCCGTGTCTTCTCTCTTTTCCCGTGTCTCTCTTCCTTCTTCTCTTCCTCTCTCCCGGTGTCTTCCTCTCTTTCACTCTCCGTGTCTCTCCTCTCTTTCCCTCTCCCTGTCTCTCTTTCCCCTTCCGTGTCTCCTCTCTTCCCTCTCTCGTGTCTCTTCTCTTCTCTTTCCTCTCCACGTGTCTCTCTCTCTTTCCTCTCCCCTGTCCTCTCCTCGTTCCCTCTCCGTGTCTCTCTCTTTTTTCGTAGCTGAGAGGACAGGAACAACAGCAGGCAGCAGAACACCTGAGATGTTGGCAACTGATGGGTTGCAGATTCCTAAACTAACGACACAACTAAGGTAGCCGTGGAGCTTCCTACGTTGATCCTAGACCCTCGTCACAGCCTGAGAGATAACCACACCTAAAGGCAGAAAGATGAAAGCTATCTGCCCCGGAGCAGATCCCCAAGAAATAGAAGCCCCCAAACATATAATGGCGGTTAGACAAGATGAAAACACAAACACAGACAGAAAATAGACTGAGCAAACGCTGGGGCCACAAGCTGACTAAATAGGATAGGAAAGAAGAGATTACTTTCTGCAACCCAGAAAACCCTACAAAAATCCAACAATTCTGATTACAAAAATACTGAGATCACACAATCTCGCCACCCGCTAAATCAGATCTCAGTGTTTTTGTAATCAGAATTGTTGGATTTTTGTAGGGTTTTCTGGGTTGCAGAAAGTAATCTCTCCTGTCCTATCCTATTTAGTCAGCTTGTGGCCCCAGCGTTTGCTGTCTATTTTCTGCCTATGTTTGTATTTTCATCTTGTCTAACCGCCATTATATGTTTGGGGGCTCCCTATTTTCTTTGGGGATCTGCTCCGGGGCAGATAGCTTTCATTTTTCTGCCTTTAGGTGTAGTTATCTCTCAGGCTGTGACGAGGCGTCTAGGATCAACGTAGGAACGCTCCACGGCTACCTCTAGTTGTGTCGTTAGTTTAGGAATCTGCAACCCATCAGTTACCAACATCTCAGGTGTTCTGCTGCCCTGCTGTTGTTCCTGTCCTCCTCAGCTACCGAAACAGAACAGTATCACCGGCCCCCTTATATCAGACCAGTCCGTGATCCCTGAGTAGAAAACTGGGGACAGGGAGCAAATCAGGGTAATAGCTGCTCCTGAATCAACAAAAGCCTGAGCCAAGATAACGGTCATTCTCTGAGAAACACTATCACAGATTACCCACAACCAAACAGGGTCAGGAGGCGCAGCCATAGGAACCACTGGCTCGACAAACCTCTTCAATAAGGACTTGTGGGTAATCTGTGATAGCGTTTCTCAGAGAATGACCGTTATCTGGAAAATTTCTGAATTTCAAAAATAACTAAGTTGTTTTTTGCCGACACTCCTGTTTTCCTCCTCCGAATTGGTGCCATAATGGAGGACTAATTCGGAGGAGGAAAACAGGAGTGTCGGCAAAAAACAACTTACAGTTATTTTTGAAATTCAGAAATTTTCCAGATAACGGTCATTCTCTGAGAAACGCTATCACAGATTACCCACAAGTCCTTATTGAAGAGGTTTGTCGAGCCAGTGGTTCCTATGGCTGCGCCTCCTGACCCTGTTTTGGTTGTGGGTAATTTGTGATAGTGTTTCTCAGAGAATGACCGTTATCTTTCATAACATCTTTCCCTCTCCCCGCTGTCTCCTCTCTCTCTTTCACTCTCCCGCTGACTCCTCTCTTTCCTTCATCCCACTGTCTCCTCTCTCTGCTTCCCTCTCCCAAAATGTCTCCTCTCTCTTTCCCTCTCTCCGGTATCTCTCCTCTCTCTTTTCCTCTCCCCGGTGTCTCTCCTCTCTTTCCCTCTCCCCAGTGTCTCTCCTCTCTCTCTTTCCCTCTCTCCGGTGTCTCTCCTCTCTCTCATTCCCTCTCACCGCTGTCGTCTCTCTCTCTTTCTCTCTCCCCGGTGTCTCATCTCTCATTCCCTCTCCCCGGTGTCTCCTCTCTCACTTTCCCTCTCCCCGGTGTCTCCTCTCTCACTTTCCCTCTCCCCCGGTGTCTACTCTCTCTTTCCCTCTGCCAGGTGTCTCCTCTCTCTTTCCCTCTCCTCAGTGTCTCCTCTCTCTCTTTCAATCTCCCTGATGTCTCCTCTCTCTTTCTCTCTCCCCGATGTCTCCTCTCGCTCTTTCCCTCTCTCCGCTGTCTCTTCTCTCTATCTTTCACTCTCCCCGATGCATCTCCTCTCTCTTTCACTCTCCCTGGTGTCTCCTCTCTCACTTACCCTCTCCCCGGTGTCTACTCTCTTTCCCTCTGCCAGGTGTCTCCTCTCTCTTTCCCTCTCCCCAGTGTCTCCTCTCTCTCTTTCCCTCTCCCCAGTGTCTCCTCTCTCTCTTTCACTCTCCCTGATGTCTCCTCTCTCTTTCCCTCTCCCCGGTGTCTACTCTCTTTCCCTCTGCCAGGTGTCTCCTCTCTCTTTCCCTCTCCCCAGTGTCTCCTCTCTCTCTTTCCCTCTCCCCAGTGTCTCCTCTCTCTCTTTCACCCCCCTGATGTCTCCTCTCTCTTTCCCTCTCCCCGATGTCTCCTCTCTCTCTTTCCCTCTCCCCGGTGTCTCCTTTCTCTCTCCCTGGTGTCTC
>JARQOD010005769.1:0-46267 GCA_033576555.1 Oophaga sylvatica
TCTGGAGGGTGCCAGGAAGATAAGCCCGAGCGCTGCCCTGTTGGGAAATTGTTTGTCCCGGACCAGTGGAAAAAGAGTGTAATGTCTGAGATTCATTGTTCCGCGTTGGCCGGTCATCCCGGAATTTTTGGTACCAGGGACTTGGTTGGTCAGTCCTTTTGGTGGCCTACCTTGTCTCGTGATGTCAGGGAGTTTGTGCAGTCCTGCGGGACTTGCTCTCGCTCCAAGCCTTGCTCTCGTTCTAGTGGTTTGTTGATGCCATTACCGGTGCCCAAGAGACCATGGACCCATATCTCTATGGATTTCATTTCCGACCTCCCTGTTTCTCAGAGAATGACCGTCATCTGGGTGATTTGCGATAGGTTTTCCAAGATGATACATCTTGTGCCATTACCTAAGTTGCCTTCCTCCTCTGAATTGGTGCCTTTGTTCCTTCAGCACGTGGTTCGTTTACACGGCATTCCTGAGAACATTGTGTCTGACAGAGGAGTCCAGTTTGTTTCCAGATTTTGGAGGACCTTTTGTTCTAAAATTGGTGTTCAATTGTCTTTCTCCTGCGGCGTTTCATCCTCAGACCAATGGTCAAACTGAGAGAACAAACCAGACATTGGAGACTTATCTAAGATGCTTTGTGTCTGCTGATCAGGATGACTGGGTCTCTTTTTTGCCTTTGGCTGAGTTTGCTCTTAATAATAGGGCTAGCTCTGCCACTTTGATGTCTCCATTTTTCTGGGTTTCACCCTCGATTTTCTTCTGGACAGACGGAGGCTTCTGTCTGCCCGGGTGTTGACTCTGTTGTGGAGCGTATGCAACAGATTTGGGACCAGGTAGTGGAGAGGTTGTCCCTCTCTCAGGAGAGGGCCCAGCGGTTTGCTCACCGGCATAGGACTGATGGTCCTCGGTTTAAAGTGGGGGACTTGGTCTGGTTGTCCTCAAGAAATATTCCTATGAGAGTGGCATCTTCTAAATTTAAGCCTAGGTTCATTGGACCTTATAAGATCATGGAGATTCTTAACCCTGTTTCTTTTCGTTTGCTTCTTCCAGGGACATTTAAGATCCATAACGTGTTCCACAAGTCCTTGTTGAAGAGGTTTGTTGAGCCAGTGGTTCCTACTACTGTGCCTCCTGACCCTGTTTGGGTTGAGGGCAATCTGGAGTATGTGGTTGAGAAAATTGAATTCTCGTTTTTCTAGACGGAAACTCCAGTATTTGGTTAAATGGAGAGGTTATGGTCAGGAAGACAATTCTTGGGTGTTTGCTTCGGACATCCATGCTAGGAGACTCATCCGTGCGTATCATAGAACTCATCCTGACCGACCTGGTTGCTCAAATGAGGGTTCGGTGACCCCTCCTCAAGGGGGGGTACTGTTGTGAATAGGCTGGAAATGAGTTCTGAGCAGAAGCTCCCTCTGGTGGTTACAAACGGTACTGGACTGTCCAGTGAAGATTGTGAGGATTGGGAATCAGGTGTTACTGACTGGTCTTATATAAGGGAGTCACCTTCCCATCAGGGTTGCCGGTGATCAATTGTTCTGGTCTCAATCCTTGATTCCTGTTTCCTTGGAAGCCTGCTGTGTTGTGTCTGAATCTCCTGCTAACAGATAAGACATTTTCTTCTTTTTGTTTTTGTGCTTGATTTTTGCATTTTGTCCTGCACTTCTGTGGGGGCCTTCAGGGTCCCCTCTGGGGCTTTTGCCTCTCAGTTCAGTTCAGCCACTGATGTTTGTACATTTGCTTTTTCCAGTTTTCTCAGTGGCTGCTGTTTTGATTTTGTTACACCAGAGAACTAATTTAGGTGGTAGAGGTCGTGTGATCTCAGGTGTTTTTGAAATTAGTAGAGTTGGTGCTTTTCAGGGTTTTTTGGGATTGCAGTAAGTGCCCTTCCTATCCTTTTCTATTTAGTAAGTTTGGGCCCCAACGTTTGCTCATACTATTTTCTGTCTGTGTCAGTATTTCTTCTTGTCTAACCGCCATTACATGTTTGGGGGCTTTCTATGTCTTTTGGGGATCTGCTCCGGGGCAGATAGCTTTCCTCTTTCTATCTTTAGGTGTAGTTAGTTTCTCAGGCTGTGACGAGGCGTCTAGGACCAACGTAGGAACGCTCCACGGCTGCCTCTAGTTGTGGTGGTTAGTCAGGGTACTGCAATCTCATAGTTTCCAACTGCTCTGGTGTATTTCCTTTTTGCCTGCTCTCCTCAGCTACCAAATCATAACAGTAATGCATGTACACAGCAGAATAGCGAGTGCAGCTCTGGAGTATAATACAGGAGGTAACTCAGGATCAGTAATGTAATGTAATGTATGTACACAGTGACTTCACCAGCAGAATAGTGAGTGCAGCTCTGGGGTGTAATACAGGATGTAACTCAGGATCAGTAGTGTAATGTATGTACACAGTGACTGCATCAGCAGAATAGTGAGCGCAGCTCTGGGGTGTAATATAGGATGTAACTCAGGATCAGTAATGTAATGTATGTACACAGTGACTGCATCAGCAGAATAGTGAGCGCAGCTCTGGGTATAATGCAGGATGTAACTCAGGATCAGTAATGTAATGTATGTACACAGTGATTGCACCAGCAGAATAGTGAGTGCAGCTCTGGAGTATAATACAGGAGTAACTCAGGATCAGTAATGTAATGTATGTACACAGTGATTGCACCAGCAGAATAGTGAGTGCAGCTCTGGAGTATAATACAGGAGTAACTCAGGATCAGTAATGTAATGTATGTACACAGTGACTGCACCAGCAGAATAGTGAGGGCAGCTCTGGAGTATAATACAGGATGTAACTCAGGATCAGTAATGTAATGTATGTACACAGTGACTCCACCAGGACAATAGTGAGTGCAGCTCTGGACCATCCTACAGGAAGGGGCGGAGCTTGCCGTGCGGTCTGAGTGTGGTGCCTGTGTGTGCTGCTCGGAAGGGAGGTGAAGTTTTTCCATCCAGGACTTTTTGTCTGCCACCTTCCCGAGAAAGAAGGCTCATCTTGGGACTGGCCTCTGGGGCAGGGCCCCCGGCTCCCACATCCCGGTCCAAGCCGGCGGGGGGTGGGAGGACTCCCAATCCGGCTAGGATAACAAGATCTGGCCAAGGATCCAGCATGAGGACCCGCAGTACCCCCGAGGCCATGGCCGCGGTGGCTCCTTCCCCCGGAGGTAGGCCGAGTACGAGCAGGGGTGCTGCAGCGGGACCCCCTAAGTGGGGCACCAAGATGGCGAAAGAGACCACCGTGGTCTATGGTTCCCGTGTCCATGCGCACCTTTGTGAGTATGAGGACGCCTCAAGGAAGCTAAGATCCCTCTGGGGGGAGTTGAGGGTAGCTAAGGAGAGGTCCAACAGGGCCTCCGGCAATAAGAAGGCCGAGCTATCCGCCGCGGTCAGAAAGATCCAGAGATCCATAGAAGACCTGGCAAGCCGGAGGTGCGAGATCCTGGCCGGCAGTGGGCCCTTCCGTGAAAAGTTGGAGAATGACGACCGGTTCAGAGCCATGACCGGAGGGGCTCCTGAGGGGCCATGGAGCCCCGGCCAGGTGGTGGAGGAGGAGGAATGCGAGGAGGAGGTCGCGCCCTACCCACCGCCTGGTGGCCTGGTAAGAGATCTCCAGGCGTCGCACAGCGGGATAGCCCCCGAGCAAGTGGCTCTCCCGCCAGATTCTGGCTCTTCAGAGGGCAGCGAGTGCGAGGGGGAGGATGAGGATGGTGGTAGTAGTAGCAGTGAGGGGGGCTGCCTCGTCATGCAGCAGATCCGGCAGATCAAGTCCCCGGTCTGGTTTAACCAGCTGAGGTTCGGGGATGAGATCTGCGATGGCGAGGCAACCAGGAGGGGGATGAAGAGAAAAGCTAAGAAGAAAGTAAAAAAAACATCTTATGTCCAGAAGTTTGTGTATGTCCCCCTCTCTGGGGCCCCCCGGTCCCGCTGTGCGGCACCCGCTACCCACCCCGGCTCGGGCTCTGTTGTGGGTCCGCAGCAAGGGAGCGGGGAGATTACAGGCCATGACACGCAGGGCGCCGCCTCTGTTTGTGGTAATGGAGGGGGTAGTGACGTGTCTGATATGGAGCATGGTATGGAGGGCGGCCCAGTGGTGGGCAAGAGAGTGGCAGCCGGGACCGCATCTCCGGCGGTGAGCGCTGTGGTGTCTGGGTCCCCCACTTACGGATCCGTTACTGGATCGCTTCTGGGACACAGGCACCCAGTAAAGTGAAGGGGGCGGGGCCTGCGGCTCCGGCAGAGCCGGCTCATAAGAAACAACTGGTGGGGTCGGCTCCCCTGGCGGGGTTTGCGGTGAAGTCTGGGCCGGGGGCCCCGCCGCCGGTAGATGCTAAGGGGGAGTGGCCTAGCCTGGGGCCGGCCGCCAGAGTTGCTGTGCCCAAGCCGTTTGTGGCCCAGGGTGTGGTGGTGGGGGGCGCTGTGCCCCGGGGGACTGGTACCGCCGGGGGGGCCCCTGGGGGTGGACCCGGCTCCGGGTCGGCTCCGGGGGTCCCGCTGCGGCCAGTCTCGGGGGCGTGGCCTCCTCGGCACCCGCCGCTCATGTGGGTGCAGCTCTGGACGGCATCGTTGTGAAGCTGGAGGCTGGGGCGTGGCTTCCCAGCAAAAGAAAAAAAAAATGATGGTGATCAGCAATGGAGCAGAAACTGCAGCAGACAGCAGCAAGGGCGCATGCCTGGCCGGGTCCCCTGAGTCTGGGGGCTTACCTGCAGTGGGGGCGCCGGCGAAGAGCCGGGATGGAGCTGGAGGCAGGACTGCTCATGGCTTGGTCTCTGCCACTGAGAGAGAAGGCAGCTCTGTGCAAGCTGTGGAGGAAGTGCTGCTGAAGCCCAATGGCAGCACAGATCTTAAAGGGCCAGCAGCACTGTGTGTGCCGAACCCCCCGGCAGGGAAGATGACCCCAGTGTGCATGTGAGTGAGAGTGGGGTGACTGATGGAGTGGATGAGGAGGGTGTGGGTATGGAAGTGTCTGCGTTGAGGATGCGGGTGGCAGTGTGTGTAAAGTGGTAAGTGTGAATGGGGTGGTAAGTGTGAATGGGGTGTCTGATGGTTCTGGAAGGAGGGGTGAGGGGCCGGTCCATCTGCTCCCCCGGCCACCGGTCCTCTGAGTTATTCGGGGGTGGTGGCTGGAGCCTCAGGGTCTGGTCAGGGGTTTCCTCGCCTCTGGACCTCAAGGATGGCGTCTTGCGGCGCTGTTTCCTGGAGGCCCTCAAAAAGGGAGAACGGACGATCAATGTAGAGGGCAGAGAGGTGGACTTGGCCTTTTGGCTGGATAGATACGGCCTGGCTGCCTTCCAAGATAAAAGGGAGGGGAAACGGTTTGGTCCCTCCCGACAGCCGGCAGGGGTGGCCAGGCGGAATGTGGTCCGTCTTCGGTGGAGGGGCAGTGAAGCGTGCCCGCCAAGAGCGAGGGTTGTGGAGCTCCTTCTGAAGATGGACTTCAGGGCGACGGACATCTTTGCCCTGATTCATCCGTTTGGCACCTCCTTCTTCGATGTCAGTTTTGTTCGGCCAGAGGGCCTAGAGCTTTTCTGGTCGAATTTCGAACTGGCAAAGGGGGAGCCCGGCTGGTGAGACTTTGCCGTACAGGCGGTGTCTCGCCAAAATAGTGTAAAGAGGGTGACCGTTCTGACAAGTAACGAGTCACTCTCTGGGGTTGACATCATGACGTGGCTTTCCCGTTATGGGGAAGTCACGGACGTCCCTAAGAAAAATAGGGACGAGTTTGGCATTTGGTCAGGGGGCTGGACCTTCATGGTAAAGTTGAAGGTTTCAGGAGGTACGGTCACCCACATCCCCTCCTCAGCATTTCTGGGGAGGGACAGAATCCAGATCTTCTACCAGGGCAACCGAAGGTCTGCCACAGGTGCGGTGATCCCCGCCACTTCAGCGCAGGCTGCAAGGTGCAGAAGTGTGCCTTGTGTGGCGGGGTAGGTCATCTTGCCGCGGCCTGTGGTGACATTAGGTGTCACCTGTGTGGTGACCTAGGTCACCCGTATAGCCGCTGCCCCCGCTCCTTTTCCGGCACCATCTCTGGCCCAGCGGGGGGAAGCCATGGGGGGTCCCCGGTGGTGCAACTTCTGCTGGGGCTGGGGGTGGAGGCGTGAGGGGAGCTGAGGGTCAGTGAGGAAAGGCGAGGCTGGTACATCTGCCCACCAGTGGCAACAGGTGAGTCACCGTAAGGGCAGGGGCAGGATAAGCCTCAGGCAACTGGGGTGATGACTGCCCCCACCCTGGAGGCGGCAGCCGAAGCCTCTGAGGCCCTGGGGGAGAAGGCGGTGAGCGAGGAGATCCGGAGGTTGGAGAGGGAGGTGGCTGCTTCTGATAACTCTTCCCAGTATGAAAGTGTGGATGAAGAGGTGGTGGAGCAGCCTAAAAAAATGGGTGACAATCGTACTGGTAAGAGGCGAAAGAAGAAGAACAAGGCTAAAAAATCTAATGCCCCCCCCCTGACCGCTAGGGTGCCTACGGAAGGGCTCACCGGCTCACCTCTGATCCCCCTCTCCAATCGGTTCCAAGCCCTCGATGACTCTGCTGTGTCGGAGGTCGGGGTGAGGGGCCGGATGCAATATCTGAGGTGCCTTCAGGGAGTGGCGAGGTCCGTCCTCCGGGGGATTCACTCTACTCTGGCGGGGGGACTACCTCGGGGTCCAGGGGCGAGGAATCTAGTGCTGGGAAGGAGGTGTCCACTGCTGCTAAGGAGGATATGGACACCTCGGTGTCTTTAAAGAGGAGGGGTGAGCCGGGCTCCTCCTCAGAGAGGGAGAGGAAATCTGGGGGTACGGTTAAAAAACAGGCCGTCTAACTCAATCACCCATGATGGCGGAACCTACCCCGTTGACTCTGGCGTCGATTAATGTCGCCAGCATAAAGTCGGATACGGCTAGATTTACAGCCTTTGATTTTTTCACCCGGGTTGAGGCTGATGTTTTATTTTGCAGGAGACCAGACTAACGGACCTGGGGTCCATCCACAAAGCAAAGAGGGAATGGAGGAGTGGGCCCTCATACTGGTCTCTTGCGGCCGAGCCGTATAGCGGGGTAGCGGTCCTTTTTAAGACCGCGGAGGTGGAATGCAGACGGGTGATCGAGGTAGAAATGGGGAGATGTTTGGTCCTTGACGTCTTCATGAGGGGACAGGAGCTTCGGCTCATCAATATCTATGGCCCGCAATCTAAGTGGGACCATAAATGTCTCTTCCTGAGGATCAAGCCCTATCTTTTTACGAGCCGGCAGGTGGTCTTCGGTGGGGATTTTAATACTATAACCAGACTCCGTGATTGGGGAGGCCCTGGAGACCGGCTGACTTATGATAGCGTAGCCTTGAATAGCATAGTGTCAAGATCCCGTCTGGGTTGGAGCCGATGTTACTGCAAACACTAGGGAAGCAGAGGCAGGTAGCGTAGTCAGAAGGCAGCCGGAGGTCGGTACACAGGAGAGCAGTGTTTGTAGCAATGGATCAGGCGGAGAGCGTAGTCAGAAGGCAGGCCGAGGTCGGTTCACAGGAAAGACAGTTCGGTAACAGAGGAGCAGGCAGATAACGTAGTCAGGTGGCAGCCGGAGGTCGGTACACAGGAGAGCAGTGTTTGTAGCAATGGATCAGGCGGAGAGCGTAGTCAGAAGGCAGGCCGAGGTCGGTTCACAGGAGAGCAGTGTTTGTAGCAATGGATCAGGCGGAGAGCGTAGTCAGAAGGCAGGCCGAGGTCGGTTCACAGGAGAGCAGTGTTTGTAGCAATGGATCAGGAGGAAACGCTTGACTAAAGGCTTGAAGCTCAATAATCTCGCAATGACACACCCACAGGGCCAGATTTATATAGGGTGTGTAATTGGCAATCAGAGGCCCAATCAAGAGAGCACTAGGTGTAGCCAATCAGGAAGAACAGTCAATGGTATCCGGGTTCAGCAAGGAACTTTGCAGCCAGCAGAATAGCTCAGATGGTAGAGCTGCTGGCCAGTAGACAAGAGGTACTGGGTTCGACTCCTGACAGTACTCCCCTCCTTCCAGGATGGCCTCTGGACATCTCAGGAGCTGGCTTATCCGGGTACCTCTGATGAAAGGCTCTTGTTAGTCTAGGAGCATGGACGTTGTCCCTTGGTTCCCATGAATTTTCCTCTGGTCCGTAACCCTTCCACTGCACCAGATACTGCAGTTTACCTCTGAATTTTCGGGAGTCCAGAATCTTATCCACAATGTATTCTTCTTCACCACGGATTCTTTCTGGTGGAGGAGGTGGCTGAATTCTTCCTGGAAACGGGTTTTCACAGAAGGGTTTGAGCAAGGATATGTGAAACACTGGATGAATCTTTAGATTGTTGGGAAGTTTTAAACGAAAAGCAACCTGGTTAATTTTTGCAGAAATTTGAAAAGGTCCAATGAATTTCTAACCCAATTTGGAGGATGGCACATGTGTCTTAAGGTTTTTAGTGGACAGCCAAACTTTGTCTCCAACCTGAAGAGCAGGGGGCACTCTCCGATGTTTATCTGCTGCTTCCTTATATACTTCCTGGGTCTTGAGTAATATCTCTGATAATTCCTTCTGGGATTCCTGTAATTTTGCAAGCCTGTCATTTACAGCAGGAATGGGAGTGTTCACTGGCAGATTAGGGATAAATACTGGATGTACTCCATAATTAGCAAAAATGGGGTTTGAGATGTAGCGCTATGTATGGAGTTGTTGTAGGCAAACTCTGCTGTTGGTAAATAGTCCACCCAGTCATCCTGAAGATAGGAAATGAAGCAACGGAGGTATTGCTCCAAAGTCTGGTTCGTTCTCTCCGTCTGGCCATTGGACTGAGGATGGAAAGCGGTAGAAAGATTCACCGTGACTCCCAAGGCTGTACAGAAACTCTTCCAAAATTTTGACGTAAACTGAACGCCTCTGTCAGACACCACGCTGTCAGGAATTCCATGTAACCTGAATACCTCTTTGATTATCAGTTCTGCAGTTTTTTCAGCAGTAGGAATTCCTTCAGTTGGAATAAAGTGGGCCATTTTTGTGAGTCGGTCCACTATGACAAGGATGACGGTCATCTGTTTGGAAGGGGGTAGTTCCACAATAAAATCCATGGAAATAGATCCCCAAGGCCTGGATGGAACTGGAAGTGGTTGCAAGAGTCCTAGAGGAGACGATCGTGGGGTTTTGTTTCGTGCGCATGTTAAACAGGTTGAAACATATTTCCTCACGTCCTTCCTACAATTAGGCCACCAAAAGAAACGAAGTAGTAAGTCTTGTGTTTTTGCAACTCCAGGATGTCCTGCCAGTTTAGAATCATGGACACTTTTGAGGACTTCAAGGCGAGAAGATTCAGGTACATATATTTTGTGTTTCTGCATCCAAAACCCTCTTTGAATGAAAGATCGACGTCTTCCGAAGGATGGTTAAGGAAAGAGTCCTCTTGATATCCATCTTTAATTCTATTACATAGTCCTCTAGAGTGCAATATTCCCCAAAAATTTTTAGGGCCTAGAATTGTATCGTCATTACTAGACCTCTCCTGAGGTTCCGAACACATCCTGGACAGGGCGTCAGCCTTGCCATTTCTTGAACCAGGCCGGTAAGAAATTATAAAATTGAATCTTGAGAAAAATAAGGCCCATCGTGCTTGTCTTGCAGACAATCTTTTGCTGTACGGAGGAATTCAAGATTCTTGTGGTCCGTGAGGACAGTCACAGGGTGATTGGCACCTTCCAAAAGATGTCTCCATTCGGAGAAGGCAACTTTAATGGCTAACAGTTCTTTATTACCGATGTCGTAGTTCTTTTCTGCAGATGACATGGTGTGGGAAAGAAACGCACATGGGTGAAGTTGCATTTTGTCCCCAACTCGCTGAGACAGAATGGCTCCCACTGCAGAGTCCGAGGCGTCCACTTCGACAGTAAATGGCAATTCAGGATTTGGGTGTACTAACAATGGAGCAGACGTAAAAAGAGTTTTCAATTTGTCAAAAGCCTCCTGTGCCTCCGGAGACCAGAAAAATGCTTTGGTCTTTTTTGTTAGTGTAGTAATTGGTAGTATGATCCGTGAAAAGTTCTTTATAAATTTTCGGTAAAAATTTGCAAATCCTATGAAACGCTGGACGTCTTTTAAATTTCTTGGAACAGGCCAGTCCACTACAGCATTGATTTTGCCGGGATCCATGCTCAGACCTTCTGGGGAGATGATATATCCCAGAAATTGGATACTGGTTTGTTCAAACTCACATTTTTCAAGTTTAATGTAGAGATGGTTCTCCTGTAGTCGTTCCAAGACTAACTGGACGTGCCTGCGATGCTCTTCCAAGGTGTCTGAAAATATAAGAATGTCATCGAGATAAGCCACAACGAATTGGTCCAAGAAATCTCGAAATACATCATTAATAAAATGTTGAAAGGTGGCTGGGGCATTGCTAAGACCAAAGGTCATAACCAGAGATTCAAAATGTCCATATCTCGTTCTGAAGGCGGTCTTCCACTCATCTCCTGGGCGAATCTGTATGAGGTTGTAAGCCCCTCTAAGGTCCAGCTTCGTAAAGATTTTCGCAGAACGGAGTCTCTCAAATAGTTCAGGAATCAAGGGTAGCGGGTAGCGATTCTTGACAGTGATATTATTCATCTCTCTGTAGTCAATACATGGCCGCAGAGTGGAGTCTTTCTTTTCAACAAAGAACAGGGGTGCCCCAGCTGGAGATGTGGAAGGTCGAATAAAGCCTTTCTCTAAATTTTCATCCAGGAACTTTCTTAATACCTTCAATTCAGGTTCGGAAAGATTGTAAATCCGTCCAAATGGAATGGTTGCTCCTGGCAGCAATTCAATGGGACAGTCGTAAGGACGGTGAGGAGGTAATTGATCTGCTTTCTTCTTACTGCAGACATCAGAGAACTGCTGATATTGAGGTGGTAGTTTCTCTTCCTTCTCATGCGAAATCTCAGAGATTTGGACTTGTTGGAGAACAGGGGGTTCCTTATGACAATTATTCTTACAGTAGTCAGATGGAAAGGTGATGGTCCTTGATGCCCAGTTGATAGAAGGGTTATGGACTGAAAACCAGGGGATCCCTAGAATAACCGGAAATTTCGGAGATGAGATAAGGTGGAAACTGACAGCTTCATGATGATCCGGTTCGATACAAATCTCCAGTTCGATTGTCTCATGCGTGACAGGTCCAGAAGACAAGGGTGATCCATCCACCGTTTCCATTTCAATTGGTGTGGATTTGGTCCTACTGGAAATATTATTATCACGTGTAAATTTTAAGTCCATAAAATTCCCTCCTGCTCCCGAATCCAACAGGGCAGAGCATTGTATTTTTGGGTGCCCATTACAACCTGAATGGGGATTACAAAATGAGATGATGTAGTATGTATTTTGTCTATTTCTGGCGTTACTGATGAGATAGTCTGCAAGATGGAATCCGACTGCTGAGAAAGGTCCATATTGCTGGCAGACCTGTTGTTGGTAAAGGCTATAGTCCTTTTGTTAGGACAGTTGATGGCATAGTGTCCAGGGTCCCCACAATAGAGGCAGAGATGTTCTGCACGTCGCCTCTCCTTCTCCTGTGCAGAGAGTGGTCTTCGGATGACGTCGATCTGCATCGGTTCAGACACGCCTTGCGTCTTTTCTTGGTGGTCCGATGCTGAAATGAGAAGCCAGGGCTATTCCCAAGTGCTCGCAGTCTCTCCTTTCTCCTTTCAGTAAGTCTCTGGTCAATCCGGATACATAGTTGAATAAAGTCCTCCAACTGGTCAGGGGTCTCAACCCTGGCAAGCTCGTCTTTCACTGGTTCTGATAACCCTCGTCGAAATTGACTTCTCTGGGCCGCTGGATTCCAGGTGGTGTCGGCCACCCAGCGACGGAACTCCGATGTGTATTCCGCAACAGAGCGACGTCCTTGGCGCAAATTATGTAATTTGGTTTCTGCTGTGGCACAGCGGTTTGGGTCATCAAAAACTTGATTCATAGCTGCGGTGAAGGCTTCCAGGTCATTAAGGAGGTCATAGTCCTTTTCTACATAAGGTGAAGCCCAAGCAAGAGCTTCATCCGTCAGGAGATTTATCATGAAAAAAACTTTCTTCCTCTCACTGGTAAAGGGAGCAGGTTGCATCTGGAAGTATATGCGGCATTGATTGAGGAATCCTCGGTACTGCTTGCGATCCCCACTGAACTTTGCAGGCAGTGGCAGCCGCGCGTTTGATTCGGACCCTGAATTGCGCACGTCCAGAAGTTGTTTTTGTAGCTCAATTACTTCCTGTTGTATCGCCGTGAAATCAGTTTGTAACTTGGCATATTTTCCTTGAGAGTCAGTACAAAAACTTTGAAGCTCCGTAACTTGCCGTCTCAGGGTGTTCACAGCGGACTCCATTTTGGCGCGAGATTATTCTGTCAAGATCCCGTCTGGGTTGGAGCCGATGTTACTGCAAACACTAGGGGAAGCAGAGGCAGGTAGCGTAGTCAGAAGGCAGCCGGAGGTCGGTACACAGGAGAGCAGTGTTTGTAGCAATGGATCAGGCGGAGAGCGTAGTCAGAAGGCAGGCCGAGGTCGGTTCACAGGAAAGACAGTTCGGTAACAGAGGAGCAGGCAGATAACGTAGTCAGGTGGCAGCCGGAGGTCGGTACACAGGAGAGCAGTGTTTGTAGCAATGGATCAGGCGGAGAGCGTAGTCAGAAGGCAGGCCGAGGTCGGTTCACAGGAGAGCAGTGTTTGTAGCAATGGATCAGGCGGAGAGCGTAGTCAGAAGGCAGGCCGAGGTCGGTTCACAGGAGAGCAGTGTTTGTAGCAATGGATCAGGAGGAAACGCTTGACTAAAGGCTTGGAGCTCAATAATCTCGCAATGACACACCCACAGGGCCAGGTTTATATAGGGTGTGTAATTGGCAATCAGAGGCCCAATCAAGAGAGCACTAGGTGTAGCTAATCAGGAAGAACAGTCAATGGTATCAGGGTTCAGCAAGGAACTTTGCAGCCAGCAGAATAGCTCAGATGGTAGAGCTGCTGGCCAGTAGACAAGAGGTACTGGGTTCGACTCCTGACACATAGTAAGCAAAGCTCGCCTGGTGGATGTCCACATCCGGCACACCCCAGGTCACGAGGGTTTCACCTTTTATAGGGGAAGCAGTAGGTCTAGGATAGATAGGTTTTTTTTAAAGGAGGAAGCCGTCTCTTCTGCAGTGTCCGCTGTTGAGGTGGAGTTCTCCGATCACTGTTTAATTTTCTTTACTTTGAATGTTACAGAGACTCCCCGGATGGGGAGAGGCCTATGGAAGCTGAATTCGTCCCTTCTGGAAGAAGCGGAAGTAAGACAGTCCTTTGAGGAATTTCTTCAGAGCCAGGTACCTCTCTTGGGTCTTTGTAGCAGTAAGTCTGAGTGGTGGGAGATCTTCAAAAGAAGGGTCGCAAGGTTCTTCCGTCAGCTCTCGAGCCTCAGAGGCCTGAACAGGTACCGCAGCTGGGGAGGAAACTCGAGCAGCTCGTCTCGACTGGAGGGGACCGAGAGGAAATCTCCAGGGTGAAGACCTTGCTCAAGGGGTGCCAGTACGATAGGCACACATCCTTGGTTTTTGAGAGGGATTTCGGGAGTTACCGCTCGCCCGACCCTTACAGAAACTGCAGGTTGTCAGTGAATTGTAAGATGGTGACAGGACTGATCGATAGTACGGGTCCCTGAACAGATCCAAATCAGGGATCCTGGAGGTGGTCAGATCCTTCTACTCGCACCTCTTGGGGAGGAGGGATCCTGATCGGGATGAGATGTCGGCTTTCCTGGCTGAAACCATCCCTGAGCCGGGGGATGACCCCTCTCTTCATGTTTTGGCAGAAGCAATCAGGGAAGAGGAAGTGAGACGGGCGATTGATGGGCTACGGCCCAAAAAGTCGCCCGGTCCGGATGACTTAACATCCGAGTTCTACAAGACTTTTCGGGACTCTTTGGTCCCCCTCTTGACTGAGGTGTTTAATGAGTGCCTCTCCTCGGACACTCTGCCCAGTTCAATGAGGAAGTCAGCCCTGATTATCCTGTCAAAGGGTAAAGACTCATCCCGTATTGAGAATTGGCGTCCCATAGCGCTTCTCAATACGGACCGAAAGGTTCTGGCAAAGGTGCTTTTTAATCGGTTGGTGAAGTTTGCACCCCGGCTCCTTTCGGGGGCCCAGCACTGCTCTGTTCCAGGCCGCAGTACATTTAGTGCTGTGCTCGGTGTCCGGGAAGCAGTGGAGCAGGGCAGGGCAGGTCACTGGAAGGGGTACTTGCTGTCCTTAGACCAGGCAAAGGCCTTTGACCGGGTTAACCATGAGTACCTCTGGTCCGTCCTTCTGAGATACGGTCTGCCTGGGAGGTTTGTTGATTGGTTGAGAGTTTTATACAATGGGGCAGAGACTTTTCCGCTAGTGAACGGTTGGGTCGGACACCCTTTTGAGGTGAGGTCTGGTGTCCGCCAGGGCTGTCCTCTGAGCCCACTGTTATACGTGTTCGCGATCGACCCCCTTTTAAGGAGGGTGGAGCGCGGACCGCTGGTGGGAGTCGGGATGGACCGGGCGGAGCCAGAGGCCGCCTTGAGGGTAGTGGCGTACGCTGACGATGTTTCCCTTTTTGTATCCTCGAGAGAGGAGGCGGATTGGGTGATGTCTGAGGTTGAACGCTACTCGGTGGCATCCGGGTCCATGATCAACCGGGACAAGTGTGAGAGTCTCTGGCTGGGAGGGGGAGATCCAAGTTTTGATCTTCCGGACACCCTTCCAGGCCTCAGGCCACAGCAAAAATATTAGGCATCAGTTTCGGCCCGGGGGACTATCCCCAGCAAAACTGGGAGGGCAGACTTAAGATTGCCGCCCAGAAGGTGGATCAGTGGAAGGGTTGGTCCTTGACCCTAAGGGAAAGGGTTAGTCTTGCCAAGGGCTATTTGCTTCCTTTGCTAATATATCTGGGCAGCGTCTGCATCTTGCCAGAGCCTCTCTGGACACGGGTCTACAGCCTGTTTTTCCAATTATTATGGGGAAATAGGCTGAACCTAATCAAGAGGGAGGTCACGTACCGCACGAGGAGACTAGGAGGGTTGGGTATGGTCAACCCAGTGGTGTTTCTAGTAAACACCTTTCTTAAGGCAAACATCACCAACCTCTGGTCAGAGAGGGCTCCTCCGTGGGTATTCTCCTGTAGGGAGTGGTTTCGGCCTTTCTTCCAGGAATGGGAGACAGGAGGGCAGGTGAAGGACCTTCGTACACCTCATGGGCATCTTCCGGCTTACGTTACCCCGGTTCTGAAGGTGATCCGTCGGTGGGGTCTGGGAGTGTGGGAGATCAGGACCATGTCAAGAAGGTTTCTTGACAATAGGGTCCTGTTGACCCACTTTCAGAAGCCCCTGGCGCTCAGGGATTGCCCAAGCCGGGATCTGGAGGTGGGGCTCGGGTTATTGAACTCTAAGCGGATCCCCTTGAAGTTTTGGGACTTGGCTTGGCGCTGCTTCCATGGGAAGCTGTATGTGAGGGACAACCTGAAGTGCAGGAGCTCTGATGACCGGGATTGTCCCCGCGAGGAGTGTGGTGGCATGCTTGAAAGCATGGAGCACTTCCTGCTTCGGTGTCCCTTTAATACAGAGGTCTGCAGCAGGGTGGGTGCTTCCATTGGCTGGCCCAGGCTGGCAGGCCTCTCCTATGCGGAGTGGGCCTATGGGGCATTCAGGTCCCTTGGTGGCCGAGATCGGTGCACTGTTTTCTTAGTTAGTTTAGTAACTAGGTTCTGCACGTGGAATGCACAGTGTCTAGTGTCTACTCAGCTGAAAGTCCTCCCCAGGGAAGAGGTGATTAGGAACATCCTGGGTGACCTGGCAAAAGTGCGCTCCCTGGAGTTTGAGAGGCTGGGTGCAGGGAGGGCCTCTCTCCTATGGAGGGGTTTCTCCTTTAATGTGCCCTAGGGTGAGTTAGGTTCTGTGTGCCTGTGATAGGGCTGAGTTAGTATTTTTTTTTTTTTTTTTATCCTTTTATCTTTATTTTGTAGGGTCAGATAGATGTGTAGGGACAGGGAGGGACAGATAGGGACAGTCTTTAGGGACAGGTAGTTAGTATTAGGTTGTTAGTGAGGGTCAGTGAGGGACAGGTAGGGGCAGGTAGGGAGAGGTTGGTAGGGCTATAGGGACAGGATTTTCTCTTTTGTGTTGTTAGGGAGGGTCAGGGTGATGTGCGGTAGATTAGGGTGAGAGCCTCTATGGTCTCCAGTTCCTGGTGGTGGGCTGTAACCCTCACGTATAGATTTTTGTTTTGTAATTGGTAACCCGGGTATAGGGCTTGCAAGCATTGAACTTGGGCCTGTTCTTTGGTCATTGTTAAGGTGTGTAGTGGTTATTATTGATAGGTGTTATTATTGATATATGTTATTATAAGGTTGTGTATATATACTGTATATATATGTTGTATGTGTACTATAATTCTTGTAGGGGGATTTAGTTTAGGTGGGGTGGTGGTTTTCTTGGGGGAGGGGGGATGGGTTTTGGATAATGGACGTCCGGTGGGATGCCAAAAATTGAAGATTTGCTGTGTGTGATAGGCCACAAACTTTTGTGGACCTGGTTTGATAGGCCACAAACTTTCGTGGGACCTTTGGGGGAATGGTGGTGGTTTAGTTTAGGAAAAAAGGAAAAAAAAAAAAAAAGTGTGTTTATGTATATATATATATATGTACAGTATATGAGTATATAATTAAGTTGGGCCAGGTGGCCTATTTACTTTAGGGCATTTGGCTGAATTTTGTTTTTTTTTCTAGGGGTGAATGCGTGGGTATGTGTATTTGAGAGGAAAAAAAGGATATAGCTTCCCTTGCCGGGGGGGGGGGGGGTGTTAATGAAATGGAAGAACATTTTGTTTCTATATATCTGTTGGACATTGGACTTTTGGGATTTATGGATAATGTTTTTGTTATTGAGTTTGTCTGTAAGCTTTGTTTATGTTTTGCCTGTAAGTTTAGTTTTGTATTTTTATAATAAAAGAGATACAGGAGGTAACTCAGAATCAGTAATGTAATGTATGTACACAGTGACTGCACCAGCAGAATAGTGAGTGCAGCTCTGGAGTATAATACAGGTTGTAACTCAGGATCAGTAATGTAATGTATGTACACAGTGACTGCACCAGCAGAATAGTGAGTGCAGCTCTGGAGTATAATACATGATGTAACTCAGGATCAGTAATGTAATGTATGTACAGTGACCACACCAGCAGAATAGTGAGTGCAGCTCTGGAGTATAATACAGGATGTAACTCAGGATCAGTAATGTAATGTATGTACACAGTGACTGCACCAGCAGAATAGTGAGTGCAGCTCTGGAGTATAATACAGGATGTAACTCAGGATCAGTAATGTAATGTATGTACACAGTGACTGCACCAGCAGAATAGTGAGTGCAGCTCTGGAGTATAATACAGGATGTAACTCATGATCAGTAATGTAATGTATTGTTATGTTACGGTAGCTGAGGAGTGCAGGTAAAAAAGGAAATACACCAGAGCAGTTGGAATCTATGAGATTGCAGTACCCTGACTAACCACCGCAACTAGAGGCAGCCGTGGAGCGTTCCTACGTTGGTCCTAGACGCCTCGTCACAGCCTGAGAAACTAACTACACCTAAAGATAGAAATAGGAAAGCTATCTGCCCCGGAGCAGAACCCCAAAGATAATAGAAAGCCCCCAAACATGTAATGGCGGTTAGACAAGAGGAAATACTGACACAGAAAGAAAATAGTATGAGCAAACGCTGGGGCCCAAACTATCTAAATAGAAAAGGACAGGAAGGGTACTTACTGCAATCCCAGAAAACCCTGAAAAACACCAACTCTACTAATTTCAAAATCACCTGAGATCACACGACCTCTACCACCTAAATTAGTTCTCTGGTGTAACAAAAACAGCAGCCACTGAAAAAACTGCAAAAAGCAAAAGTACAAAACACAGTGGCTGGACTAAACTGAGAGGGCAAAAGCCCCCGGAGGGGACCCAGAAGGCCCCCACAGAAGTGCAGGACAAAATGCAAAAATATAGCAAAAACACAAAATAAGAAATTGTCTTATCTGATAGCAGGAGATGCAGACACGACACAGCAGGCTACAAGGGAAACTGGAAAGAAGGATTCAGACCAGAACAATTGATCACCGGCAACCCTGATGGGAAAATGATTCCCTTAAATAAGACCAATCAGTAACACCTGATTCCCAATCCTCACTAGTACCGCTTGTAACCACCAGAGGGAGCCTCTGCTCAGAACTCATCTCAAACCCATTCACAACAGTACCCCCCCCCTTGAGGAGGGGTCACCGAACCCTCATTTGAGCAACCAGGTCGGTCAGGATGAGTTCTATGATACGCACGGATAAGTCTCCTAGTATGGATGTCCGAAGCAAACACCCAAGAATTATCTTCCTGACCATAACCTCTCCATTTAACCAAATACTGGAGTCTTCGTCTAGAAAAACGAGAATCCAATATTTTCTCAACCACATACTCCAGATTGCCCTCAACCAAAACAGGGTCAGGAGGCACAGCAGCAGGAACCACTGGCTCAACAAACCTCTTCAACAAGGACTTGTGGAACACGTTATGGATCTTAAATGTCCCTGGAAGAAGCAAACGAAAAGAAACAGGATTAATAATCTCCATGATCTTATAAGGTCCAATGAACCTAGGCTTAAATTTAGGAGATGCTACTCTCATAGGAATATTCTTTGAGGACAACCAGACCAAGTCCCCCACTTTAAACCGAGGACCATCAGTCCTATGCCGGTTAGCAAACCGTTGGGCCTTCTCCTGAGAGAGGGACAACCTCTCCACTACCTGGTCCCAAATCTGCTGCATACGCTCAACAACAGAGTCAACACCTGGACAGACAGAAGCCTCCGTCTGTCCTGAAGAAAATCGAGGGTGAAACCCAGAATTACAGAAAAACGGAGACATCAAAGTGCAGAGCTAGCCCTATTATTAAGAGCAAACTCAGCCAAAGGCAAAAAAGAGACCCAGTCATCCTGATCAGCAGACACAAAGCATCTTAGATAAGTCTCCAATGTCTGGTTTGTTCTCTCAGTTTGACCATTGGTCTGAGGATGAAATGCCGAGGAGAAAGACAATTGAACACCCAGTTTAGAACAAAAAGTCCTCCAAAATCTGGAAACAAACTGGACTCCTCTGTCAGACACAATGTTCTCAGGAATGCCGTGTAAACGAACCACGTGCTGAAGGAACAACGGCACCAATTCAGAGGAGGAAGGCAACTTAGGTAATGGCACAAGATGTATCATTTTGGAAAACCTATCACAAATTACCCAGATGGTGGTCATTCTCTGAGAAACAGGAAGATCGGAAATGAAATCCATAGAGATATGGGTCCATGGTCTCTTGGGCACAGGCAATGGCATCAACAAACCACTAGAGCGAGAGCAAGGCTTGGAGCGAGAGCAAGTCCCGCAGGACTGCACAAATTCCCTGACATCGCGAGACAAGGTAGGCCACCAAAAGGACCGACTAACCAAGTCTCTGGTACCAAAAATTCCGGGATGCCCAGCCAATGCGGAACAATGAATCTCAGACATCACACTCTTTTTCCATTGGTCCGGGACAAACAATTTTCCAACAGGGCAGCGCTCGGGCCTATCCTCCTGACACCCCTCCAGAGCAAGTCTCAAATTAGGCGAGATGGCGGAAAGAACTACACCCTCCTTCAAAATAACAGAGGGATCAGATAGCTCAGGAGAGTCCGCAAGGAAACTCCTCGAGAGGGCATCCGCCTTAACATTCTTAGTGCCAGGAAGAAAGGAAACCACAAAATTAAAACGTGTGAAAAACAAGGCCCACCTGGCCTGTCTAGGATTGAGTCGCTTGGCAGATTCCAGATAGACCAGATTCTTATGGTCCGTAAGGACCACCACCTGATGTTTGGCTCCCTCCAGCCAATGTCTCCACTCTTCAAAAGCCCACTTCATGGCCAATAACTCCCGATTACCCACGTCATAATTACGTTCAGTAGGAGAAAATTTTCGAGAGAAAAAGGCACAAGGGTTACTTTTAGAGTTCTCTGGATCTTTTTGGGACAAAACGGCACCTGCCCCAATTTCAGAGGCATCAACCTCCACCTGAAATGGCAGAGAAACATCAGGCTGCCGTAGAACAGGAGCAGAAGTGAATCTCTGCTTAAGTTCCTGAAACGCAGAGACTGCCTCAGGAGGCCAATTCACCACATCAGAACCCTTTCTGGTCAAATCAGTTAATGGTTTAACAATAACAGAGAAATTACCAATAAATTTACGATAAAAATTGGCAAAACCCAAAAATCTCTGAAGAGCCTTTAATGAAGTAGGTTGGACCCAATCACAGATGGCCTGAACCTTGACCGGGTCCATTTCAATAACAGATGGGGACAAAATGAATCCCAGAAATGAGATCTTCAGTACGCCAAAAAGACACTTTGATCCCTTCACATACAGAGCATTCTCTCTCAAAATCTGGAATACAGTTCGAACATGTTTCACATGAGAGTCCCAGTCATTAGAAAAAATCAAGATATCATCCAAATAAACAATCAGAAACTTGTCCACAAAATCCCTGAAAATGTCATTCATGAAGGACTGGAAGACGGAAGGAGCATTAGTGAGCCCAAAGGGCATCACAAGGTACTCAAAATGCCCTTCAGGGGTGTTAAATGCCGTCTTCCATTCATCCCCGTGCTTAATGCGAATAAGGTTATACGCCCCCCTGAGGTCAAGCTTGGTAAACCAAGTAGCGTTTTTCACCCTGGAAAACAGGTCAGAAATCAAGGGTAACGGGTATTGATATTTCACAGTAATATTGTTCAAGAGACGATAATCAATACACGGCCTTAATGAACCATCTTTTTTGGCCACAAAGAAAAAACCGGCACCTAAGGGTGAAGAGGATGGTCTGATATGGCCCTTCTCCAATGATTCCTTGATATAAGACCGCATAGCGTCATATTCAGGTACAGACAAGTTAAAAAGGCGACCCTTAGGGAATTTACTACCTGGCACTAATTCAATAGCGCAGTCATAGCTCCTATGGGGAGGTAAGGATGCAGATTTACTTTCGCTAAACACATCAGAAAAATCAAACAAAAAGTCAGGAACATCCTCAGCCTGGGGGGAGGCAGAAAAAACAGGAGTGTTGGTATTAACACATTGGCAGCCCCAACTGGTTACAGACACAGATTTCCAATCCAAAACAGGATTATGAGACTGTAACCAAGGGAAACCCAGCACGATAATGTCATGCAGATTATATAGAACCAAAAATTTGCAGCACTCCTGGTGATCAGGTTCAACCCTCATTATCACCTGAGTAGAAAACTGGGGTTTATTCTCAGCCAAAGGGGTAGAATCGATCCCCAGTAGGGGAATAGACTTCTGTAGGGGTATCAAGGGAAATCCACAACGTTTAGCAAAATCATAATCCATCAGGTTAATAGCTGCTCCAGAATCAACGAAAGCCTGAGCAGAAAATGAGGACAGAGAGCATATCAGAGTGACAGTTAATAAAAACTTAGTCTGAACACTACCCAAGACAACTGAGCGTGCAAAACGTCTTCCCCGCTTAGGGCAGACTGAAATAGCATGAGAGGCATCACCACAGTAGAAACATAACCCATTGCGCTTTCGAAACTCATGACGCTGTGCCCCAGACACCACTCCATCACACTGCATGGGCTCAGCAGCTGGCTCACAAGGCAACACCACTCCACGCATACTTCTCCGCTCACGCAAACGTCTGTCAATTTGAATCGCTAATGACATAGAATCATTGAGACCAGAGGGGACAGAGAATCCCACCATAACATCCTTTACATTATCCGACAGACCCTTCCGGAAAAGGGCCGCCAAAGCGTCGTCATTCCATTTGGTCAGGACTGCCCACCTACGGAATCTCTGACAGTATAACTCAGCGTCATCAAGCCCCTGATTTAATGCCAACAAGGCTTTTTCAGCTTGATCAGTGACATTAGGCTCATCGTACAATAACCCCAAAGCCTGAAAAAATGCATCAACATCACTCAAAACAGGATCCCCAGGAGTCAGGGAAAAAGCCCAATCCTGAGGATCGCCGCGCAGGAGAGAGATGACAATTTGAACCTGCTGCGCTGTGTTTCCTGAGGACTTAGATTTTAAGGCAAGAAACAATTTACAATTATTTTTGAAATTCTGAAACTTAGCTCGATCCCCTGAAAACAAATCTGGCATGGGGATCCTAGGTTCCACAACAGGCAACCTAGCAAGATATGCAGCAATACTCTGAACCTCAGTGGCAAGCTGATCCACACGGCCAGACAACTGTGCAAACTCCATTGGGAGAAAAGATCCTCCCCAGCACCCAGAGATACAGAGGGAAAAAAAAAAAAAAAAATGCAACAAACAGAAAAATATCTCTGACAACTTTTCTTCCTTCAAAATATTTTTTCCCTTCTGTGAGTACCATACAATTTTTATGGCCGGTGATACTGTTATGTTACGGTAGCTGAGGAGTGCAGGTAAAAAAGGAAATACACCAGAGCAGTTGGAATCTATGAGATTGCAGTACCCTGACTAACCACCGCAACTAGAGGCAGCCGTGGAGCGTTCCTACGATGGTCCTAGACACCTCGTCACAGCCTGAGAAACTAACTACACCTAAAGATAGAAATAGGAAAGCTATCTGCCCCGGAGCAGAACCCCAAAGATAATAGAAAGCCCCCAAACATGTAATGGCGGTTAGACAAGAGGAAATACTGACACAGAAAGAAAATAGTATGAGCAAACGCTGGGGCCCAAACTATCTAAATAGAAAAGGACAGGAAGGGTACTTACTGCAATCCCAGAAAACCCTGAAAACACCAACATACTAATTTCAAAATCACCTGAGATCACACGACCTCTACCACCTAAATTAGTTCTCTGGTGTAACAAAAACAGCAGCCACTGAAAAAACTGCAAAAAGCAAAAGTACAAAACACAGTGGCTGGACTAAACTGAGAGGGCAAAAGCCCCCGGAGGGGACCCAGAAGGCCTCCACAGAAGTGCAGGACAAAATGCAAAAATATAGCAAAAACACAAAATAAGAAATTGTCTTATCTGATAGCAGGAGATGCAGACACGACACAGCAGGCTACAAGGAAACTGGAAAGAAGGATTCAGACCAGAACAATTGATCACCGGCAACCCTGATGGGAAAATGATTCCCTTAAATAAGACCAATCAGTAACACCTGATTCCCAATCCTCACTAGTACCGCTTGTAACCACCAGAGGGAGCCTCTGCTCAGAACTCATCTCAAACCCATTCACAACAATGTATGTACACAGCGACTGCACCAGCAGAATAGTGAGCGCAGCTCTGGGTATAATACAGGATGTAACTCAGGATCAGTAATGTAATGTATGTACACAGTGACTGCACCAGCAGAATAGTGAGTGCAGCTCTGGGGTATAATGCAGGATGTAACTCAGGATCAGTAATGTATGTACACAGTGATTGCACCAGCAGAATAATGAGTGCAGCTGTGGAGTATAATACAGGATGTAACTCAGGATCAGTAATGTAATGTATGTACACAGTGACTGCACCAGCAGAATAGTGAGTGCAGCTCTGGAGTATAATACAGGATGTAACTCAGGATCAGTAATGTAATGTATGTACACAGTGACTACACCAGCAGAATAGTGAGTGCAGCTCTGGAGTATAATACAGGATGTAACTCAGGATCAGTAATCTAATGTATGTACACAGTGACTGCACCAGCAGAATAGTGAGTGCAGCTCTGGGGTATAATAGAGGATGTAACTCAGGATCAGTAATGTAATGTATGTACACAGTGACTACACCAGCAGAATAGTGACTGCAGCTCTGGAGTATAATACAGGATGTAACTCAGGATCAGTAATCTAATGTATGTACACAGTGACTGCACCAGCAGAATAGTGAGTGCAGCTCTGGGGTATAATACAGGATGTAACTCAGGATCAGTAATGTAATGTATGTACACAGTGACTGCACCAGCAGAATAGTGAGTGCAGCTCTGGGGTATGGACAAACTTCATGTTAAGTTGAAGAAGTAGTGTTCTACTTTTCAGTACTTTGCTGCCGCCCCTTTAAGATGCACATTCTCGTCTTATGCTGTGAATATGTCGCTCGGGATGTGATGTATTTGTCGGCTTTGAGCTTCTTGTTATTCTGATGTTTAATTCACTTTAAAGGTTACATTGGCATCTTAAGTGATAGAAGATACAGTAACGACTCGTTAATTCTCATACAGCAACAAACGTCTGAATCTTAATTCTCGTTAATATGCACAATCTACTAAATAATTCACAAGCTGATAATAAAATTCTCTTCCAGAAAGTGGAATTCACAGTCAGGCAGGAGATGGGCGTACAGTCCTGATACTACAGGATACACTGCGACCCCCGACCCGAGCGCTGGACCGGACCCCGCTGCCGTTACACCCTACAGATCTCCGTCTGCAGACAGATTTTTGAGAATGTTTTTGTATTTTTACATTTGTCACTCAGCTTTTCCAGACCCCAGAGGTGCCAGGCGATCGATCGCACCTTTAGTTGCTTGGTGGATCTCCTCACAGAGCTGCTGTGATGGCTGCACGGTGTCTGCAGCAGTCAGAAATTCTCCTACAGTCTCTTTAGAAGCTCAGGATGCTGCTTTGAATCCCTTTGCTTTACACTGCAGCTTTGCTTCACTGAGGCACAGCTATGATTATTGGCCCTAACTGATGCAGTGCCTGCGAATGTCTGAGATAAGTCTACTCTCTGGTCAGGGTCGCAGGTCATTGCTTTGTATCCCTGTGCTTTACACTGCAGCTCTGCTCTATTAGGGCACAGCTCTGGCTCTAGCTTATGACCATTGGGTGTGAGGCAGTCTGAACTCCTTCTACTCTTCTGGAGCTGCAGCTTTGTGTCCCTGTGCTTTACACTGCAGCTCTGCTCTATTAGGGCACAGCTCTGGCTCTAGCTTATGACCATTGGGTGTGAGGCAGTCTGAATTCCTTCTACTCTTCTGGAGCTGCAGCTTTGTGTCCCTGTGCTTTACACTGCATCTCTGCTCTATTAGGGCACAGCTCTGGCTCTAGCTTATGACCATTGGATGTGAGGCAGTCTGAACTCCTTTTACTCTTCAGGGGCTGCTGCTTTGTGTCCCCTGTGCTTTACACTGCAGCTCTGCTCTATTAGGGCACAGCTCTGGCTCTAGCTTATGACCATTGGGTGTGAGGCAGTCTGAATTCCTTCTACTCTTCTGGAGCTGCTTTTGCTTTGTGTCCCTATGCTTTACACTGCAGCTCTGCTCTATTAGGGCACAGCTCTGGCTCTAGCTTATGACCATTGGGTGTGAGGCAGTCTGAATTCCTTCTACTCTTCTGGAGCTGCAGCTTTGTGTCCCTGTGCTTTACACTGCAGCTCTGCTCTATTAGGGCACAGCTCTGGCTCTAGCTTATGACCATTGGATGTGAGGCAGTCTGAACTCCTTCTACTCTTCAGGGGCTGCTGCTTTGTGTCCCCTGTGCTTTACACTGCAGCTCTGCTCTATTAGGGCACAGCTCTGGCTCTAGCTTATGACCATTGGGTGTGAGGCAGTCTGAATTCCTTCTACTCTTCTGGAGCTGCTTTTGCTTTGTGTCCCTATGCTTTACACTGCAGCTCTGCTCTATTAGGGCACAGCTCTGGCCCTAGCTTATGACCATTGGGTGTGAGGCAGTCTGAACTCCTTCTACTCTTCTTTTGGAGCTGCTGCTTTGTGTCCCCTGTGCTTTACATTGCAGCTCTGCTCTATTAGGGCACAGCTCTGGCCCTAGCTTATGACCATTGGGTGTGAGGCAGTCTGAATTCCTTCTACTCTTCTAGGGCTGCTGCTTTGTGTCCCTGTGCTTTACACTGCAGCTCTGCTCTATTAGGGCACAGCTCGGGCCCTAGCTTATGACCATTGGGTGTGAAGCAGTCTGAATTCCTTCTACTCTTCTGGAGCTGCTGCTTTGTGTCCCTGTGCTTTACACTGCAGCTCTGCTCTATTAGGGCACAGCTCTGGCTCTAGCTTATGACCATTGGGTGTGAGGCAGTCTGAACTCCTTCTACTCTTCTGGAGCTGCTGCTTTATGTCCCCTGTGCTTTACACTGCAGCTCTGCTCTATTAGGGCACAGCTCTGGCCCTAGCTTATGACCATTGGGTGTGAGGCAGTCTGAACTCCTTCTACTCTTCTGGAGCTGCAGCTTTGTGTCCCTGTGCTTTACACTGCAGCTCTGCTCTATTAGGGCACTGCTCGGGCCCTAGCTTATGACCATTGGGTGTGAGGCAGTCTGAATTCCTTCTACTCTTCTGGGGCTGCTGCTTTGTGTCCCTGTGCTTTACACTGCAGCTCTGCTCTATTAGGGCACAGCTCTGGCCCTAGCTTATGACCATTGGGTGTGAGGCAGTCTGAATTCCTTCTACTCTTCTGGAGCTGCTGCTTTGTGTCCCTGTGCTTTACACTGCAGCTCTGCTCTATTAGGGCACAGCTCTGGCCCTAGCTTATGACCATTGGGTGTGAGGCAGTCTGAATTCCTTCTACTCTTCTGGGGCTGCAGCTTTGTGTCCCCTGTGCTTTACACTGCAGCTCTGCTCTATTAGGGCACAGCTCTGGCCCTAGCTTATGACCATTGGGTGTGAGGCAGTCTGAATTCCTTCTACTCTTCTGGAGCTGCTGCTTTGTGTCCCTGTGCTTTACACTGCAGCTCTGCTCTATTAGGGCACAGCTCTGGCTCTAGCTTATGACCATTGGGTGTGAGGCAGTCTGAATTCCTTCTACTCTTCTGGAGCTGCTGCTTTGTGTCAATATGCTTTACACTGCAGCTCTGCTCCATTAGGGCACAGCTGTGGCTCTAGCTTATGACCATTGGATGTGAGGCAGTCTGAACTCCTTCTACTCTTCAGGGGCTGCTGCTTTGTGTCTTATGTTATACATGAACCCCATTGGTAGTTTGAGACCCCGTTATGTCTCATCAGGGGCTCCGCGGGGCGGATTCTTTCCCTTCGCTTTATTCTGCTGCTCTGCTCATTGATGGTGTAGATATAATCAGCGGCTCTGACTTATCTGCATTAAAGTTTGTGGTGATCTGAAATCTGAAAGGCTCAGGCTCCTTCTTTGCATCCCTATGCTTTACACTGCAGCTTTGCTCCATTAGGGCACAACTACGACCTTTGACCCCAGCTTCTCTCCTAGAATCTGCAGTTGTCTGACATCCAGCTTCTGTTTCATCATGGGCTCAGGCTGCTGCTTTGTCCACCCTCATGCTTTACACTGCAGCTCTGCTTGCTCAGATTAGCTGCTGCAGAGAAACCCAAGGTATTACAGCAATCACAAAAATGGGGAAAATTCAGTAAGGCTGGAGTCACACACAACCACAAAAAATCGGTCCGTTTTAGACGGTCGACAATCGGATCAAAATAAAAACATCACACATCCTTCTGGCATCCGATTTTCCTTCAAAGATGCGATTTAGTCGCATGTGTGTGTACCTTGTAACATCCGATTTTCATCCGACTTGCGAGATTTTCTCGCAGGCTTGCAAAACTGACATATAATGGATCCAAAAGAATAGTATTTAAATGCCAAAAGAAAGAATAGATATATACACATAGAGCACATATATATATATATATATATATATATATATATATATATCATTGTGACATATATATATACATATATTTATAATTCTTACACTTCTACATACTGTTATAGCCGCTAATTCAATTGCCGGCTTCAGTGAAATCACAGAAGCCGACATGAAATGATACATTGTTTCCACACATTTAACCATGTAATTTCATGTATTTTTATATATGTTTGAAACATACAATTACATGAGTATATGTGTGCTAAATTTCAGACATGTAGGGGTTAATTAAAGGTGTAAATTCGTTGAAAAAAAATGCGTGGGCTCCCGCTGTATTTTCTCCACCAGACAGACAAAGCCAGCGAGTGGGGGCAGATAATAATAGCCTAGGGAGGGTACTTTTTTTTTGTGCCCCCCCTGGCTACTAACATCTGCCCCCAGACACCCCAGAAAGGGCAAATCTATAATTAGATTCGCCCTTTCTGGCACTTTGCCCGTCTATTCCCATTGCCCTGTAGCGGTGGCGAATGGGTTAATAATCTGGCGTTAATGTCACCTTAGTATTGAAAGGTGACCTTAAGGCAGGTTAATAATTGATAGCTGTCAATTAGACAAATATCAATTATTAATCCTATTGTATGAAAGAAAAATCAAACACACACAGTTTAATAAAAAATAAGTTTACTGAAATAATCACACAGTTTTTGACCATATTTTATTTACCTGCTAAAACCATTTCCTGTAATAAAAATAAAATAAAAAAGCAAAATTATACTTACCAATCCAATGTACAGTCAGGTCCCACGGTGTAATCTTTCAGAAAGGGTTAACAGGTTACAGGTCGCAGAGAGCTAATAATGCTGTCTCAGACCTGTATTCCCCTGAATGAATCAGTTACTCTCCCAGCGAAAGTAGAGGAATAGATTCATGAATGGAGCTTAATTGATTTATTGGCAATTTAACTTTAGTGACCTGACCTAAAGGGAAAGTAGACACAATCAATTAAGCTTCATTCATGAAACACATCCTCTCCTGTCACCAGGAGAGGAACTTATTCATTCAGGAGCTTTGAGCTGAGCATGCAGGATTACTTGCACTGCTTGGCTCAAAGCTAGTTAACCCTTTGTGAAGGATTACAGCGTGGGACGTGACAGATCGGCGGAATAGGTAAGAATAATGTTGTTTTATTTTTTTTTCTTTATTTTAGGAGATCAATGGTTTCGCACGGATTAAGTGTAAAATAAAATATGGTCAAAAAAATGTGTTTTTATTTCATTAAAATTATTTATTCTTAAAGTGTGTGTGTGTTTTTTTATTTACTTCAATATGATTAATAATTGATAGTTATCTAATTGACAGCTCTCACTTATTAACCTACCTTAAGGTCACCTTTCAATTGCAAGGTGACAGTAAGGTGAGATTATTAACCCATTCGCCATCGCTACAGGGCAATGGGAATAGACGGGCAAAGTGCCAGAAAGGGCGAATCTAATTATAGATTTGCCCTTTCTGGGGTGTCTGGGGGCAGATGTTAGTAGCCAGGGGGGCACAAAAAATTTACCCTCCCTAGGCTGTTATTATCTGCCCCCACTCGCTTGCTTTGTCTGTCTGGTGGAGAAAATACAGCGGGAGCCCACGCATTTTTTTTCAACGAAATTACACCTTTAATTAACCCCTACATGTCTGAAATTTTGCACAAATACACTCATGTAATTGTAAGTTCTAAACAAATATCAAAATACAGGAAATGACATGGTTAACTGTGTGGAAACAATGTATCATTTCATGTCGGCTTCTGTGATTTCACAAAACCCGGCAATTGAATTAGCGGCTATAACAGTATGTAGAAGTCTAGGAACTATAAATATATGTATATATACATGTCACAATGACATGTATATATATATATATATATATATATATATATATATATATGTGTTCTATGTGTATATATCTATTCTTTCTAGTCTTTATTAAAGCTGTCAGTGTGATTTTACAGTATAGCCGGGGATGAATTGCCGGCTTTTCTAAAGGACACCGATGCGATTTCATCGCAAGTCACACGTGCGGTCCGTTTTTAATCCGATTTTTCATCGCTCCCATAGACTTGCATTGGCGATTGTCGACCGACAATCGGTGACAGTGGCAGCATGCTGCGATTGTACACGGACGTTTAAAACGGACCACAAAAAAATCGGATACTGGGAGCTGCTCCATAGATTAACATAGGTCCGACTGCAATGCGATTTTTCATCGCATTGCAGTCGTCCGATTCTGTCGCCAGTGTGACGCCGGCCTTAATCACACCGGCGACCCTTTTTTACGCATCACATTATAGGGTTGAGGTTTTCTTTAAAGGGATGGTTAAGGCCTCTTTCACATTTCCGGTGGGCGCCTGGCGGCGCCCCGGCATTTTGCCGCAGCGCCGCATGTGAAAACCTTTCACACTTCCGGCGGCCAAAATGCGTTTTTTTGCCGGATGGTTTCTGATGCTTGGAGAGATAAGAAACCATCCGGCAAAAACAAAAAACGTTACATGCAGCGTTTTTTCCGGACGCCGCAATGTACATTTGCGCCGCATCCGGACAAAACCGCATCCAACGCATTGACATGCGGCGCCATCCGGCGCTAATGCATGTCAATGCGAAAAAAGCCGCATGCGGCGCATCAGATTTTCAGATGCGGCGCTGCGGCAAAATGCCGGGGGCGCCGCCAGGCGCCCGCCGGAAATGTGAAAGAGGCCTTAGCGGCTAGTGGAGTGGGCAGGTTCCCTTTAAGTCTTGAAGAACAATGGCCGCCGTCTGTCGTCCCAGGAAATGTCTCCAACGAGGAGAACGCACCTGCTCTTGTGTCTTGAGAAACGATTTATCGGTGCGACCTACATTCAACGTTTCGCCTTATTAGCAGACGCGGCTCCTGCAGCTGCCGGGCGGCGCAGGATTAAGGGCCCTCGATGGAAGCCGCCGTCAACGCTTCTTCACAAATAATTGGATTCTTTTCAGAAATGAAATCTTCCAGGTGGATCCGGGGTGAAGACGAGAACAAAAAAAGTCTATTACTGCTCTGTGATGGAGGAGATGTGAGAATGGCGCAGTCACAGCGTCGCCAGATCCGGAGAGATCAACCGCAGCTCTGGATGTGACTAGAGTACAAGCCGTGGGGTGCACTGGAGTCAACCACTTGCTGCTCTGTATATAAATCCATTATTTCACTCCTTTCTCCTAGTGCAGCGTCAGATCTGTTGTTCTCTGGTGTCACCTAAAGTCTCTTTTCTCTTGAATAAAGTAACGGAATAACGTGACATTTCTCCGAACATTCTCACTTTTCCGATTATTAGGCACATTAGCCGGGCGCTCGGCCTGTAATGAGTTGTGGCTGAGACCAGATGGTGCCGTGCAGTTGGCAATGGAAAAAAAAATCAGCAAATCTGTTAAAACCCGATGTCTGTTCTGCGGCGCCTGTGCCAGGTTAGGATCCTGGGCGCCAAATCTGCAAACAGAGCGGCGAAAACACAGAACAACATGACAGCGCCCCCTCCCCCGGCCAGGATTAATTGGCAGATAAGACTCCATCTTTATCACTTGCCACAGAAGCCTGGGAAAGCCGGTGCCAACTCCCGGGACTGGCATGGCAGCCATACTGGATGTCACCCAACTTTCCCAGGAAAAGATATTATAAAATAGAATTTGTAACAACTATTCTCGTAAAATTTGAATCTGACCTAAATTATTACTAATGTTCAGCTGCTGCCTAGATATGGAGGTATAGGAGCGCCTTAGCATTTAGTATGCTTGGAAAGCTGGGTGACATATAATCAGGAGGCTGGGAAAGCCGGGTGATATAATCAGGAGGTGGGAAAGCTGGATGACGGATAATCAGAAGGCTTGGAAAGCTGGGTGACATATAATCAGGAGGCTGACAAAGCTGGATGATGGAGAATCAGAAGGCTGGGAAAGCTGGGTGACATAATCAGGAGGCTGGGAAAGCTGGGTGATGGACAATCAGGAAGCTGGGTGACAGACAATCAGGGGGGCTGGGAAAGCTGGGTGACGGACCTGTCGATGAGACCGGCGATGTGCAGCAGGTCCGTGCCATTGTCAGATTATTGCTGATGAGACCTTCTGAAGCCGCATTGTATTCTGTTCCGGTCGATGCCAGGTGCTGTGGATGTGCTCACCAGCCGTCTCCATGGTGGCTTGATCCGGTGCCAGCTGAAAGTTTGGATGGCAAAGGATCTGAAACGCGTCATTTGGATTTCTGGGCAATGTGGCACCCGGGGACTGCGGAGACACTGGCCCCAGATATGAGGACATATGGAGCAAAGTCGCCTGCTAAAAATAGAAAAGTGCAGCCGTCGAGGAGGACGAGGACATAAAATATTCACAGCGACCAACAATTTGCACATTTTCAAGATGATCAGGAATTAAGGAAGCAACAAGAGAAAGAAGAAAGAAAGAGGGCATTAAAGGGCCACACACCGCAGGTCATCAAGAGGAGCCATAGGCTGTACTCACCTGTACTACAGTCCCCCCCAGTAATGGCTGATAACAGGGAGTAATAGATTGTACTCGCCTGTCCTACAGTCCCACCCAGTAATGGCTGATAACAGGGAGTAATAGATTGTAGTCTCCTGTCCTACAGTCCCCCCCAGTAATGGCTGATAACAGGGAGTAATAGATTGTACTCGCCTGTCCTACAGTCCCCCCAGTAATGGCTGATAACAGGGGGTAATAGATTGTAGTCTCCTGTCCTACAGTCCCCCCCAGTAATGGCTGATAACAGGGAGTAATAGATTGTAGGTCTTTTTTATTATTATAAAGTACTTCACATGACATAACTATGAGACATAACAAAATAAAACACAACAGAAGAACAAAACACAAAGAAATAAACCAGAAATGGAAACAATATTTAGGAAAATTCTTGACCTACAAAACGGGAAAATGAAAAATGAAATAAAATTAAAGAAACAAGAAATAAAACTAAAAAGGGAAAACAAAATAACACGAGTACCCCCTAAAATTATAAATAAATATATATAAAACCATGTAAACCCCTGGCCAGCTTCATTCATACTACTATATACAACCCCAACTACATCCACACCGTCCTATATACAAGGTTATATACAATATATACAATATAAACACAACACTAAACCTAATACTATATATGACACCAAAACAACAACCACCCACTGGTCCCACATGGGTAACGGTGTTTCCTGAATCCTTCAATTTCACTGTTCTGTCCCCACATGAGGCGAATGGAGGTGAAGTTGAATGGGGCTGGGAGAGTTTTCCTACCTTCCGCTTCCTTATGCAGAGCAGACAGGACCAGTGCTGTTCAGCGTCTGGAAAGATGATGCACACCAGGGATTGTGAAGTCCAGACTTGTTTATTTGGAAATCTGGACATACAGCATATGATTGGTATACAGTAACTTCTCCAGAAATGCAGGTGCAGCAAGACGTAGCACCAAGTGTGGCTGCAAGTGTGACCAGCAGGAGTGAGTGGGGTGGTGGTGGAAAACTGATGCCTTTCACAGCTCGGTGCAAAGCGTGTCTCTCCCATAAAGAACTAACAAGCAAACAAATGGCTGCTAACAGGAAGAAGAAGCAGTGACCTCAGCACAGGAAGTGAAAGGCATGTACCAGAATTATTAATTAGTTACAGGCTGCCACATAGAAAGGACCACCAGGTGACAGCAGAGAGCATGAAAGAATAGATTATACACAGCATGGAAATAATACAATACATAACCAGACAGACGGAACAGCACATTCACCATGAAGGTCCAGGCCCCTGACCAGATACCATGGTCGTCGCGGGTCTTCTCTGGAATGCCGACGATGTCGCCATATCGGCCATAACTACCCCCCGTGCCACCTTGTTACAGTAACAGTATATGGGCCCCTGTGCAGTAACAGTATATGGGCCCATGTGCAGTAACAGTATATGGGCCCCTATGAGGTAACAGTATATGGGCCCCTGTGCGGTAGCAGTATACGGACCCCTGTGCAGTAACAGTCCACAGGCCCCTGTGCATTAACAGTCTACGGGCCCCTGTGCGGCAACAGTTAATGGGCCCCTGTGCGGTAACAGTCCACAGGCCCCTGTGCATTAACAGTCTATGGGTCCCCGTGCGGTAACAGTCTACGGCCCCTGTGCATTAAAAGTCTACGGCCCCTGTGCATTAAAAGTCTACGGCCCCTGTGCAGTAACAGTATATGGGCCCCTGTGCAGTAACAGTATATGGGCCCTGTGCAGTAACAGTATATGGGCCTCTGTGCAGTAACAGTATATGGGCCCCTGTGAGGTAACAGTATATGGGCCCCTGTGAGGTAACAGTATATGGGCCCCTGTGAGGTAACAGTATACAGACCCTGTGCAGTAACAGTCTACGGCCCCTGTGCGGTAACAGTTAATGGGCCCCTGTGCCATAACTGTCTATGGGCTCTTTACAGTCCAATAACTGCACAATTCCACCTACTAACACAAGGCAGTATTGGCCCCTGTATTTCTTGGGCCCCTGCCCGGCTGCACAGGTTGCACCGGTGGTCTGTCCGCCCCTGGGTTTATGATCACAGGTGTCACCTTCCTCTCAACTATCAGCAGAATCACGATTCTTCCTTCCATTTCTTCGCCGGCGTCTACATCCGGATTGAAAACTTTTCCGCTCTAATAGTAGGACATTATAGGAAATCATGGCTGAATGATCGAGCCGGTGGTGGCGGATCCAGCAGAGACACATTATTAACAGTCCGATCAATGGCGACCCCCGCTGAGCGCAAATACGCACAGACGTGATTATATCCTAGAATGTTTTAAAGGGACAGAAAAAGAAACTGTAGCCCAAAAGTGAGAAGACAGAAGCCAAACTCCCCCATTAAACAGGCAGCTCAGGACCCGCACAAGAGCAAAAGATTTACAACTTCTTAGAGTCCGAATATTAGATCTTGTATAATATCTGTAGAAATAACGCTATTTACATACATATATATAATGTTGGGGGTTTAATACTTTTGCAAACATTGTTGCTGTTCCAGCAAAGCCCTAATTCTGCCTTCTCTGCCACTTGTCCACTTGGATACACAGCGGCTGTAATGATTATTGACCCTTTCATAGCCGTTGCCCCATCTGCCAATACATCTCGCTACAAAAGACCAATAGGAAGCCTCTGTCAGTGACGTCTGGAGGGGCATCGCCAGACCCCCTCGGTATGACCCTGACCCTGAATCCCTCTCAGTGTCGGGATTATGTATTTCACAGATAATGGAATCTGATTGGAGGATTTGCGTCGTCTCGCTCGCTGCTGTTTCCGGTCTGATACAATCTTGTAACATTTCTGTGTGTCCTGAATTTATTTCCATGGACAACTTGTTATGATTCTGTGCTGGAAGCTGGAGAGTTGCCCGGATATTGTCTGCAGCAAGGATATACGGTGGGTGCAATATATGGGAGTCTGCATGGACTCTGGGGCCCTTGGATAGGCGGGGCCCCTGCTGACATTTCTTCTACCCCCTGTGCAGGGCCCTCTCTCCCAAATATGGAATCGCAGATATTAAGGTCAAGTTCACACAATGCGGAATTGCCGTATTTTCTGCATCACAAATCTTCAGTAATTTACAGTACAAAGTAAATAAATGGCGTTCTTTCTCAAAACCCCATTCACATGTGTGAACAATAGTACATGTAAGAAAGCAGCACTGTGCAGAGTGTGAATGATGCCGATAAATACAATGTAACGCTGTTTAGTAGAGGCTTTGCAGTCCGGACGACATCACAGTTTGGAGATTATGTAGCAAAATGATTGTTTGCTTCTGGAGAACTCAAGGGATTGATAAATATCTTCTGAAAATGTGTAAGGAGATAGACCGGACCTCGGGTAACCTGCATGCCGGGTCCGGAACTAAGAGAGCTGCATCCTCTGTTCCCAGGGGACAGCTTTGAGGAGGCGGACCTTCCCCTGCAGCCTGAGGGAAGCCTGAGTGGTAGGGACCTTCCTGCTGACCCCAGAGAGGCGGAGAGAGAGAAAAGCGTGCGCAGCAGCCGAGATATAAAGAGGGAAAGCGTGAGAAAGGGCATAGTTTGGCGCTAGAGCAGAGCAGTGTGCAGGAGCACAGTGAGCAGCAGGCTCGACTGTCCCTTCCCCCATCGGGTGCCAGCGTTGTGGCAGGGTCCGACCGTTTAGAGCGGGACCGCTGCCAGGAGAGAAACCAGCTGCAGAACAGATCAGAGCCACTGCAGGACAGAGCGGAGCAGAGCCGCTGCAGATCAGAGCAGAGCCGCTGCAGGACAGAGCAGAGCCGCTGCAGAGTGGAGCAGAGCCGCTGCAGAGTGGAGCAGAGACACTGCAGGACAGAGCAGAGCCGCTGCAGAACAGATCAGAGCCACTGCAGGACAGAGCAGAGCCGCTGCAGATCAGAGCAGAGCCGCTGCAGGATAGAGCAGAGCCGCTGCAGAGTGGAGCAGAGCCGCTGCAGGACAGAGCAGACCGCTGCAGGACAGAGCAGAGCCGCAGCAGATCAGAGCAGAGCCGCTGCAGGACAGAGCAGAGCTGCTGCAGAGCGGAGCAGAGTCGCTGCAGATCAGAGCAGAGCCGCTGCAGGACAGAGCAGAGCCGCTGCAGGACAGAGCAGAGCCGCTGCAGAGCGGAGCAGTGGCGCTGCAGATCAGAGCAGAGCCGCTGCAGATCAGAGCAGAGCCGCTGCAGGACAGAGCAGAGCCGATTGTGTCGCACCCAAAAACAGAGAAGTGCTTTGTCCGGGGAGTACCAGGGTCCCCAGACCAGTGATCGTCATTTCCCGCCGCCAGCAGCCAGGGACAGAGAGCAAGAGGGACGTGCAGGGTGTGCCGGTAACCTCCAGTAAGCGAGACACAGAGCATTCCGTGTCCATGAGTGCTACACACGTGCCCCATACGAGTGACCGAGTACAGGACAGACCCTTGTACCCTGACCGAGCCGTTAAACAACTTCTGAGCCACTTGGGGTCCGTACCAGATCGTGACCCTCTTTACCGTCAGCCACTTTGGGCCCACTTGAGCGAGACTGTCAGGAGAGTTGTGCAGGAGTCACGTCGGGCTTAGACAGTACCGTAGCCCGTAACCTTTGCAGGAAACTACAGTATATGGACTAGGGGCAGTGGAAGGTACCGGAGACCGACCACTGTCACCAGAAGATGGGGGGTATTGTCTGTTTGACCCCATTAATGAGGACACTGCGTCGGCCGTTGCCGGCACCTCTGAGTTCGCAGCAGGAGCTGCAGTATTAGGACTTCCTTATACGTTTGCTAATATTTGAACCATTGTATTGTACCTTTAATACTGTTTAACTCTTCACCTCCCTACGTGGAGTATTTCCCCTGTAACTCGATGATTTATGGCGCAGAGGTTATCGGTAGCTGTATGTGATGCATTACCGTGCTCATCTCCTGTAGAGTACATTCTGGTAGTCGTATACACTCAGCCTGTGAGTAGTCAGCGGATTATAATACAGATGGATATTACCGCACCACCGTCCGTTATATCCTTGTAGAATTATAGGTTTCTGTATGAGAAGTTGTCTGAATAGTTAAATGATGGATCCAGACCGCCACTGCTTTACAGATCCTGTATGAATTCAGCCAGACTGCAGATAGATTTTGACTTACTCTCATAATTGATAGGAAGTCAATAGTGTCTCTGTCTCCATGGTTTACAAGGAAACCACCTTCATCAATTTCTGGTCCAGGCAGGCAGTACTATCTGTAGCTATATTACCTGCATTATTTATAGGGAGAGACAGGGAGGCAGTACTATCTGTAGCTATATTATTTTAGGGAGAGGCAGGGAGGCAGTACTATATGTAGCTATATACCTAAATTATTATAGGAGAGACAGGCAGGCAGTACTATCTGTAGCTATATTACCTACATTATTTATAGGGAGAGACAGGCAGGCAGTACTATCTGTAGCTATATTACCTACATTATTTATAGGGAGAGACAGGCAGGCAGTACTATCTGTAGCGGCGTCATTGCAGTAGTAGGTACATCATTTAGAGGGAGAGACAGGGAGGCAGTACTATCTGTAGCGGCGTCATTTGCAGGTAGTAGGTACATAATTTATAGGGAGAGACAGGGAGGCAGTACTACCTGAACCTACATAATTTACAAAGTGGGACACAGAGGCAGTACTGTCTGTAGCTATATTACCTACATTATTTATAGGGAGAGACAGGCAGGCAGTACTATCTGTAGCTATATTACTACATTATTTATAGGAGAGACAGGCTGGCAGTACTATCTGTAGCTATATACCTACATTATTTATAGGAGAGACAGGCAGGCAGTACTATCTGTAGCGGCGTCATTTGCAGGTAGTAGGTACATCATTAGAGGGAGAGACAGGGAGGCAGTACTATCTGTAGCGGCGTCATTTGCAGGTAGTAGGTACATCATTTAGAGGGAGAGACAGGGAGGCAGTACTATCTGTAGCGGCGTCATTTGCAGTAGTAGGTACATAATTTAAGGGAGAGACAGGGAGGCAGTACTACCTGAACATACATAATTTACAAGTGGGACACAGAGCAGTACTGTCTGTAGCTATATTACCTACATTATTTATGGGAGAGACAGCAGCAGTACCAGGGAGGTAGTCCCGAGGAGAGAATTTGCATATTCCAGTGCCTTCTGGGATAAGTGAAGGTCTCCGCGAGCTCAAGGAACACTGATTTTGGCTGTTGCAGCTGAAAGGAGGACATCAGTAAACCGCGCGCCTAGCGGTGCGCTACTTTTGGCATATATTTCACCGCTTGAATATCTCTTGAACAATAAGAACATGGAAGAGGCCAGGAGCCATGTGGTGAGCTGCATTTCTGCTACATGTTCACAGATTTACCAGTGGAAAAGCCAAATTTCACATGGCAGAAATGCAAGCTTGTGTCCATGTTGGAAGAAAAGTTGCAAATCTGGAAGAGAGGTTATCTACATTGAAGACCATTAAGGAAGGTGAAGAGTTCTTAGACAGAGCAGAATTATCTCTTCATGTACAGAAAGAGAAGAAATTAGAAGAGCACCTGAAGAAACAGAGAATGGAAGCATGTGACCCAGAGAGCAGGAGGATCGTGAGGCAGTCAGCACCAATTCTGCTCAGGAACCAATACCAGGCTCTACACAGGAGAACGATGAAGAAATACATCAGGATAAGACTTTGCCCACAAAGAGTAACCTTGTAAGCCCTCAGAGTCCTCCTGAATGGAGAAAGAAAATTGTTGTGAAGAAGAAACGGAGAGTTGTGGTCATGGGGATTCCCTGTTGAGAGGAACAGAGGCCGCTATCTGCAGACCGGATATAACCTCAAGAGAAATGTGCTGTCTGCCAGGTACAAAAATTAAAGATGTGTCTGACAGGATATCAGGACTCTTCAGACCTACAGATGACTACCCATTCCTGCTAATACATGTGGGGACAAATGACACCACAAGAAGTGACCTGGAAACCATCTGCAGTGACTTTGAAAACTTAGGTAAGAAAGTGAAAGAACTGGGAGCGCAGGTGGTCTTCTCTTCCATCCTCCCAGTGGATGTGAGTCGCACAACACCAAGGTTATGGGGTACTCGGCACCGAGCCCGTTGATGTCTATGGGAAACGTCACGGGTAGCACAGCTCGGTCCGTGCCCTGGGCGCTCACTTTAATGGGGATATTTACAGGTGACTTGAATAATGATATGGGGATTCGTGACGCCACTTGTGGTGCCTGGTCAGGATGACCAGCGCTGCTATGCAGATCCACTGGAGGGTTGATATTGTGCAGCTAGATGTTAAGCCTTCCACAAGTAAGGCCGATTCCTCCAAGGCAGATAAATGTATAAGAAGTGCAGGACAGATGGGGACCCACAGGGCCGGCGACAGCACCCGGCACACCCAGGCAAGTGCTGGGGCCCTGAGCAGGCGGGGGGGCCCACTCGCAGTCTGGCACCCCCCCGCCCGTTAGCGGAGGAGAGCGGTGTCAGCGCCGCCACTGGGCCCCCCCCCCGCTTGCTCAGGGCCCCGGCATCAGCTGGCACAATACTTACCTCTCCCGTGCCTCCGCTGCCGCAGCTCCGGGCTCCAGGGGGCGCCGGCGCTTCCTCTCACAGCAGGCCGCTGAATGACGTCATCATTCAGCGGCCGGCTGTGGCACAGACGCCGCGGACGTCGGACAGGTAAGACGTGTGTGTGTATGTCTCTCTGTGTGTATGTAGCGCGGTGCTTTGTGTGTGTGTGTGTATAAGTATGTGAGAGAGTGCTTGTGTGCTGTGGTGCTGTCTGTGTGTGATGATGGGCAGGCATTGCTGATAATGGGGAGGCATTGATGATGATGATGGGGAGAAGATGATAATGGGCAGGCATTGCTGATAATGGGGAGGCATTGATGATGATGATGGGGAAGAAGATGATAATGGGCAGGCATTGCTGATAATGGGGAGGCATTGGTGATGATGGGGAGAAGATGATGATAATGGGCAGGCATTGATGATGGGGAGAAGATGATGATGGTCAGGCATTGATGATGATGGGGAGGAGATGATGATGATGGGCAGGCATTGATGATAATGGGGAGGCCATGATGATGATGGGGAGGCAATGATGATGATAATGGGGAGTCTTTCCACAGCGCCCTTTCCTGAGCTGTAACAGTGCAGAACGCAGTACAGCGCAGAGGAGAGCTCCATATTTTGTATGGAGCATTATATGGGGACCAGTATCCTGTATGGAGCATTATATGGGGACCAGTATCCTGTATGGAGCATTATATTGGGTCCAGTATCCTGTATGGAGCATTATATTGGGTCCAGTATTCTGTATGGAGCATTATATGGGGGGTGACATCCTGCATGGGTATTATATGGGTGATGAGGGGGAGACTGTGGTGCCCATAATATTGTATGGAGGACTGTACTGTCCAGTCTGTACTGTGCGCTGTGAGGATTTGGCGGTTTTTGAGCTATTGTACAATTTAAAATAGATATCACTCATGTAATGGAAGAAGAGAAGTATTTGGCATTGTACTGTACCCATATTTCTCTGCTGTATCTGTGCACCATGAATCGTGGTCTGTGTTAAAGGGGCCCACTGAGGCTCTTTCGCCCGGGGCCCATAAAAACCTGGAGCCGGCCCTGGGGACCCGGCAGTCAGGGATAATAAGGGAGACACACACATAAGTCAGTTTGGTACCTTTACTGTAGATGTTGCAGGCACTTCCCGGAGTACTGTAGGGTGAAGGATGCACATCGAGATTCCTCCACTGGTAGGTGTATGGCCTCCTGTCCTCTGCCTTTTAGTAATAAAGTCCTGACCTGCTTGTAGCTAGGTCTAACTTGGTCTCCGTCTTGCACCTGGCTGATCTTGTGATTGGACCTTCTCTCTGAAAGTACACAGTCTCTGCTCACAGCGTCCTACTTGCCAGTCTCTGTCCTCCTGATCCTGCTACGTATCAGCTCTGTGGTACTCCTGGGACTTGTAGTCCTCCAGGAACTCCGGTGTTCTCCTAATGGGTCGTGGAGATCCCTATAGGCTCGGACCCCGTTCTCCGGTATTTCTTGCTGAGATGAGCTATTAAGGCTCCTCTGTCTCATTAACTTCCACTCGCCTTCGGCTACCTGGATCCTTACACGATCACACACGCTGGCAGTTGGTGGGCTGCCTCTTCGCCGCTCTTTAAGCGTCGGCACGCTTTCTACAGCGCTACACTTCTAAATTCAGCTCTGACTAGGCTGGAGTGATTTCTCTTTCACTCTTACTAGACTCCACTTACTTGGAACCGAATAGCTCTGCAGCCTCACTATCCTCAGCTCTGCACGTCACTTTCTGCAGACTGACTGAGCTCTCTGAGATGGCTGCTCAGAACTCTGAAGTAAACTGAAACTAAACTTCTTTTTATATGCCTAACACAGCTCCCTCTGGTGGTCTTTAAGGTAGCTGTACGTGTGTGTATGTGTATAATGACCTCTAGTGGTATCCTCTTTCAGTGCACCCTTCTGGGAGATATGGATTCAGTCACAGCTGGGCTCCACAGATGGCCATGGAACAAGGAAGTGGAAGAAGATTCTGCAGGTGAACAACTGGCAATGTCGATGGTGCCGTCAGCAAGGATTTGGATTTCTGGATCACGGAGTGAATTACCTATACGATGGACTACTTGCTAGAGATGGGGTGCACCTTACAAACGCTGGAAAACATGTATTTGGAAGTCGCCTTGCTACACTCATCAGGAGAGCTTTACACTAGAACAATGTGGGAAGGGAAGCAAAACGCCTGCAAAAGCCATACACCTGACAAATGCTATTGAGAACTCTGCTATTAGAAGTGAAGGGGAAGAACAAAGACAAAAAAATCTACATAATAAAAATATTGGAGGAAGAGAAACCAATCACAAGCTAAAGTGTTTCTATACGAATGCACAAAGCATGGGCAACAAACAAGGAGAATTGGAACTACTAACGCAGGAGAAGAAGTATGATGTCATTGGAATCACTGAGACTTGGTGGGACGATACACATGATTGGAATACAAGGCTAGAAGGATCCAACTTATTTGCAAGAAACAGACTTGATAAACGAGGAGGAGGTGTCGCATTGTATGTTAGAAAAGCGTATATCTGCACAGAGATTGACGCTTCAGAGACTGGGAGTTCTGTGGAAACTGTTTGGGTAAGAATACAAGGACAGAACAATGGAAAGGACACCTTTGTAGGCATTTACTACAGGCCACCTATGCAAGCTGAAGATATGGATGTACTCTTTATGCATCATATGGCCAAGTTCTCCAAAAAATGTGACATAGTGGTCATGGGAGATTTCAACTATCCAGACATTTGTTGGGAATCTCTCTCAGGCAAAACTAACAGGTCAAGGAAATTCTTATTCTCTCTTGCCGACAACTTTATCTTCCAAAAGGTAAGGGAGAAAACAAGGGGATCTGCTACCTTGGATCTAATCCTTATAAACAGGGAAGAAATGCTTGAGGAGGTAAGAGTGGCTGGGACCCAGGAGGTAGTGACCATGCTATTTTAGAATTTTGGATAACAAGAGCAGGGGGACCTGTGAAGACTCAGACTTCAAGGTTAGATTTCAGAAAGGCAGATTTTAAGGGACTCAGAAAGAGAATTGGAGGGATCCAATGGCTGGATATCTTTAAGGACAAAAATGTCCAGGAAGGATGGAAAATCTTGAAAAATGAGATTCTCAATGCACAATCGTTAACAATTCCGAAAAGAGGGAAGAATGGGAAGCATTTAAGGAAACCAGGATGGATGAACACAGAACTTAAACACATGCTAAAAAGGAAGAAAGAAATGTTTCTCAAATGGAAAGAGGGAGGCATATCTAAAGAAGAATATAATGCCGTCTGCAGAACCTGCAGGGCAAGAATCAGATTATCTAAAGCTGACAATGAATTAAGGCTTGCAAGTGACGTCAAAAGCAATAAAAAAGGATTTTGGGGATACGTCAAAAGTAAAAGAAAAGTCAAAGATGCTATAGGATTTTTACAGGATGAAAATGATGAAATGGTAAGACAGGATGTTGAGAAGGCTGAACTTTTAAATTCCTATTTTGCATCTGTTTTCTCTCAGAAAGGAAATGTAACATCAACTGATCTTCACTGTCCTATTAAAGGAATAGAAGAATCCAGGATATCTATAAACAGAAAGACAGTGAGGAAACACTTAGCTAACCTTAATGAATTCAAGTCTCCAGGTCCAGATGAATTACACCCCAGAGTACTGAAGGAGATAGCAGAAGACATCCTTGAACCACTGTCCATAATCTTTGAAATTTCTTGGAGAACAGGAGAAGTCCCAGAACACTGGAGAAAAACAAATGTTGTTCCTATCTTCAAAAAGGGGAAGAAGGTGGACTGTTATGATTTGGTAGCTGAGGAGAGCAGGCAAAAACGGCAATACACCAGAGAGGTTGGAATCTACTGGATTGCAGTACCTTGACTAACCACCACAACTAAAGGCAGCCGTGGAGCGTTCCTAAGTTGGTCCTAGATGCCTCGTCACAGCCTAAGAGGTTAACTACACCTAAAGATAGAAAGAGGAAAGCTATCTGCCCCGGAGCAGATCCCCAAAGAATATAGGAAGCCCCCAAACATGTAATGGCAGTTAGACAAGAGGAAATACAGACACAGACAGAAAATAGTATGAGCAAATGTTGGGGCCCAATCTTCCTAGACAGAAAAGGATAGGAAGGACACTTACTGCAATCCAAAAAACCCTAAAAAATACCAACTCTACTAATTGCAAAAACACCTGAGATCACACGACCTCTACCACCTAAATTAGTTCTCTGGTGTAACAAAACTAAGCCGCAGCCACTGAAAAAACTGGAAAAGGCAAATGAACAAATAACAGTGGCTCCAGAAGAACTGAGAAGAGCCCAAGCCCCCGGGGTGGGGGGAAACCTGGCTAACCTCACAGAAATGCAGAGAAATATGCAAATGGTAAGCACAAAAACAAAAAACAGAAAATATCTTATCTGAGAGCAGGAGAAGAGGCAAGACCCAGCAAGCTTCCAAGTGAACCAGGAACAACAGTTGAGACAAGAACAATTGATCACCGGCAACCATGATGGGAGGGAACCTCCCTTATATTAGACCAGTCTGTAACTCCTGATTGCCAATCCTCATTGAATGGTTCAGTACTGTTTGTAACCACCAGAGGGAGCTTCTGCTCAGAATTCATTTCTAACACATTCACAACAGTACCCCCCCTTGAGGAGGGGTCACCGAACCCTCACTTGGGCAACCAGGTCGGTCAGGATGAGCTCTGTGATACGCACGGATCAGTCTCCTAGCATGGATGTCCGAAGCAAACACCCAAGAATTGTCCTCCTGACCATAACCTCTCCACTTAACCAATACTGGAGTTTCCGTCTAGAAAAATGAGAATCCAATATTTTCTCAACCACATACTCCAGATTGCCCTCAACCAAAACAGGGTCAGGAGGCGCAGCCATAGGAACCACTGGCTCGACAAACCTCTTCAATAAGGACTTGTGGAACACGTTATGGATCTTAAATGTCCCTGGAAGAAGTAAACGAAAGGAAACAGGATTAAGAATCTCCATGATCTTATAAGGTCCAATGAACCCAGGCTTAAACTTAGGAGATGCAACTCTCATAGGGATATTTCTTGAGGACAACCAGACCAAGTCCCCCACTTCAAACTGAGGACCATCAGTCCTATGCCGGTTGGCAAACCGCTGGGCCCTCTCCTGAGAGAGAGACAACCTCTCCACTACCTGGTCCCAAATCTGCTGCATACGCTCCACAACAGAGTCAACACCCGGACAGACAGAAGCCTCCGTCTGTCCCGAAGAAAATCGAGGGTGAAACCCAAAATTGCAGAAAAATGGAGACATCAAGGTGGCAGAGCTAGCCCTATTATTAAGAGCAAACTCAGCCAAAGGCAAAAAAGAGACCCAGTCATCTTGATCAGCAGACACAAAAGCATCTCAGATAAGTCTCCAATGTCTGGTTTGTTCTCTCAGTTTGTCTATTGGTCTGAGGATGAAAAGCCGAGGAGAAAGACAATTGAACACCCAGTTTAGAACAAAAAGTCCTCCAAAATCTGGAAACAAACTGGACTCCTCTGTCAGACACAATGTTCTCAAGAATGCCGTGTAACCGAACCACGTGCTGAAGGAACAAAGGCACCAATTCGGAGGAGGAAGGCAACTTAGGTAATGGCACAAGATGTATCATTTTGGAAAACCTATCACAAATCACCCAGATAACGGTCATTCTTTGAGAAACAGGGAGGTCGGAAATGAAATCCATAGAGATATGGGTCCATGGTCTCTTGGGCACAGGCAATGGCATCAACAAACCACTAGAGCGAGAGCAAGGCTTGGAGCGAGAGCAAGTCCCGCAGGACTGCACAAATTCCCTGACGTCACGAGACAAAGTAGGCCACCAAAAGGACCGACTAACCAAGTCTCTGGTACCAAAAATTCCGGGATGACCGGCCAATGCGGAACAATGAATCTCAGACATCACACTCTTTTTCCACCAGTCTGGGACAAACAATTTCCCAATAGGGCAGCGCTCGGGTTTATCCTCCTGACACCCTTCCAGAGCCAGTCTCAAATTGGGCGAGATGGCGGAAAGAACTACACCCTCTTTCAAAATAACAGCAGGATCAGATAACTCAGGAGAGTCTGCAAGGAAACTCCTCGAGAGGGCATCCGCCTTAACATTCTTAGTGCCAGGAAGAAAGGAAACCACAAAATTAAAACGTGTGAAAAACAAGGCCCACCTGGCCTGTCTAGGATTAAGTCACTTGGCTGATTCCAGATAAACCAGATTCTTATGGTCCGTGAGGACCACCACCTGATGTTTGGCTCCCTCCAGCCAATGTCTCCACTCTTCAAAAGCCCACTTCATGGCCAATAACTCCCGATTACCCACGTCATAATTACGTTCAGTTGGAGAAAATTTTCGAGAGAAAAAGGCACAAGGGTTACTTTTATAGGTCTCTGGATCTCTTTGGGACAAAACGGCACCTGCCCCAATTTCAGAGGCTTCAACCTCCACCTGAAATGGCAGAGAAACATCAGGCTGCCGTAGAACAGGAGTGTCAAGGACACCGCACTGCACATGCTCACTGAGCCAGTGCACGTGTCCTAAGTAAACCAACTGTGCCCCAAGATACCTGTAAG
>JARQOD010005770.1:0-46265 GCA_033576555.1 Oophaga sylvatica
GTGTTTGGGAACATCACTGGCTCAGGCATTTTATCCTGGTGTTTGGAACAGATCACTGCTCAGGGCATTTTATTCCTGGTGTTTGGGAACAGATCATCGGCTCGCCATTTATATTCTGGTGTTTGGGAACAGATCACTCGGCTCAGGGCCATTTATATTCCTGTGTTTGGGAACACATCACTCGGCTCAGGCATTTATATCCTGTGTTTGGAACAGGATCACTCGCTCAGGGCCCTTTATATTCCTGGTGTTTGGGAACAGATCACTCGCTCAGGGCTTTTATATTCCTGGTGTTGGGAACACGATCACTCGCTCAGGGCCATTTATATTCCTGGTGTTTGGAGGACACTCGATCATTCTGGTTACAGACCAGGCCATTTATATTCCTGGTGTTTGGGAACAGATCACTCGGCTCAGGGCCATTTATATTCTGGTGTTTGGGAACAGATCACTCGCTCAGGGCCATTTATATTCCTGGTGTTTGGGAACACGATCACTCGCTCAGGGCATTTATATTCCTGGTGTTTGGGAACAGATCACTCGCTCAGGGTCATTTATATTCCTGGTGTTTGGGAACAGATCACTCAGCTCAGGGCATTTATATTCCTGGTGTTTGGGAACAGATCACTCGGCTCAGGGCCATTTATATTCCTGGTGTTTGGGAACACGATCACTCAGCTCAGGCCATTTATATTCCTGGTGTTTGGGAATCAGATCACTCGCTCAGGTCATTTATATTCCTGGTTTGGGAACAGGATCACTCAGCTCAGGGCATTTATATTCCTGGTGTTTGGGAACGATCACTCGGCTCAGGGCCATTTATATCCTGGTGTTTGGAACACGATCACTCGCTCAGGCATTTATATTCCTGTGTTTGGGAACACGATCACTCGGCTCAGGGCCATTTATATTCCTGGTGTTTGGGAACGATCACTCGGCTCAGGGCCATTTATTTCCTGTGTTTGGGAACAGATCACTCAGCTCAGGGCCATTTATATTCCTGGTGTTTGGAACAGGATCATCGCTCAGGGCCATTTATATTCCTGTGTTTGGGAACAGGATCACTTGGCTCAGGGCCATTTATATTCCTGGTGTTTGGGAACAGATCACTCAGCTCAGGGCCATTATATTCCTGGTGTTTGGAACACGATCACTCGGCTCCGGCCATTTAATTCCTGGTGTTTGGGAACAGATCACTCGCTCAGGCCATTTATATTCCTGGTGTTTGGAAACAGATCACTCGGCTCAGGGCATTTATATTCCTGTGTTTGGGGAAAAGGATCACTCAGCTCAGGCCATTTATATTCCTGGTGTTTGGGAACACGATCACTCGGCTCAGGGCCATTTATATTCCTGGTGTTTGGGAACAGATCACTCGGCTCAGGCCATTTATATTCCTGGTGTTTGGGAACAGGATCACTCGGCTCAGGCCATTTATATTCCTGGTGTTTGGATCAGATCACTCGGCTCAGGGCCATTTATATTCCTGGTGTTTGGAACAGATCACTCGGCTCAGGCCATTTATATTCCTGGTGTTTGGAACACGATCACTCGGCTCAGGGCCATTTATATTCCTGTGTTTGGAACACGATCACTCGGCTCAGGGCCATTTATATTCCTGGTGTTTGGGATCAGGATCACTCGCTCAGGGCCATTATATTCCTGGTGTTTGGAACAGATCACTCGCTCAGGCCATTTATATTCCTGGTGTTTGGGAACACGATCACTCGGCTCAGGCCATTTATACTCCTGGTGTTTGGACAGATCACTTGGCTCAGGGCCATTTATATTCCTGGTGTTTGGAACAGGATCACTCGGCTCAGGGCCATTTATATTCCTGTGTTTGGGAACAGGATCACTCGGCTCAGGCCATTTATATTCCTGGTGTTTGGGAACAGATCACTCGCTCAGGGCCATTTATATCCTGGTGTTTGGGAACAGATCACTCGGCTCAGGGCCATTTATATTCCTGGTGTTTGGAATCAGGATCACTCGCTCAGGGCCATTTATATTCCTGGTGTTTGGGAACAGGATCACTCGCTCAGGGCCATTTATATCCTGGTGTTTGGGAACAGGATCACTCGCTCAGGGCCATTTATATTCCTGGTGTTTGGGAACAGGATCACTCGGCTCAGGGCCATTATATTCCTGGTGTTTGGAATCAGGATCACTCGCTCAGGGCCATTTATATTCCTGGTGTTTGGGAACAGGATCACTCGCTCAGGGCCATTTATATTCCTGGTGTTTGGAATCAGGATCACTCGGCTCAGGGCCATTTATATTCCTGGTGTTTGGGAACACGATCACTCGGCTCAGGGCCATTTATATTCCTGGTGTTTGGGAACAGGATCACTCGGCTCAGGGCCATTTATATTCCTGGTTTGGGAACAGATCACTCAGCTCAGGGCCATTTATACTCCTGGTGTTTGGGAACAGATCACTCGGCTCAGGGCCATTTATATTCCTGGTGTTTGGGAACACGATCACTCGGCTCAGGCCATTTATATTCCTGGTGTTTGGGAACAGGATCACTCGGCTCAGGGCCATTTATATTCCTGGTGTTTTGGAACACGATCACTCGGCTCAGGTCATTTATATTCCTGGTGTTTGGGAACAGATCACTCGGCTCAGGGCCATTTATATTCCTGTGTTTGGAACACGATCACTCGCTCAGGGCCATTTATATTCCTGGTGTTTGGGAACACGATCACTCGGCTCAGGGCCATTTATATTCCTGGTGTTTGGGAACACGATCACTCGGCTCAGGGCCATTTATATTCCTGGTGTTTGGGAACAGATCACTCGCTCAGGGCCATTTATATTCTGGTGTTTGGGAACACGATCACTCGCTCAGGGTCATTTATATTCCTGGTGTTTGGGAACAGGATCACTTCGGCTCAGGGCCATTTATATTCCTGGTGTTTGGAACACGATCACTCGGCTCAGGGCCATTTATATTCCTGTGTTTGGGAACAGGATCACTCGCTCAGGGCATTTCTATTCCTGGTGTTTGGGAACAGGATCACTCGCTCAGGGCCATTTATATCCTGGTGTTTGGAACAGGATCACTCGGCTCAGGGCATTTATATTCCTTGTGTTTGGATCAGGATCACTTGGCTCAGGGCCATTTATATTCCTGGTGTTTGGAATCAGGATCACTCGCTCAGGGCTATTTATATTCCTGGTGTTGGAACAGGATCACTCGGCTCAGGGCCTTTATATTCCTGGTGTTTGGGAACAGGATCACTCGGCTCAGGGCCATTTATATTCCTGGTGTTTGGGAACACGATCACTCGGCTCAGGCATTTATATCCTGGTGTTTGGGAACAACGATCACTCGGCTCAGGGCCATTTATATTCCTGGTGTTTGGAACACGATCACTCGGCTCAGGGCCATTTATACTCCTGGTTTTGGGACAGATCACTCGGCTCAGGGCCATTTATATTCCTGGTGTTTGGAACTCGATCACTCGGCTCAGGCATTTATATTCCTGGTGTTTGGGAACGATCACTCGCTCAGGCCATTTATATTCCTGGTGTTTGGGAACAGATCACTGTGTGTAGCCCTGGTACACAATACAGAGGATGAGTGGAGAGGTAACGGTTAAGGGCTCTTCATGATATCATGTACACTTCGACACACCCACCAGGGTGTGGAGGGGAGTGCTAAGTAGTCAGTTTCAGTTCAGTCAGTGACTCAAGGAGTGAGAAGTGCAGTCTTTGTGCAGTTCAGAAAGTGGAGGCCAGTACAGGTGAGCCAGTTCACCTCAGCCTGGTCAGAGCTGTGCCCCACTATAAGACGACTGAGATATCTATTAAGATTGAGCATATCGAAGGGCATAGTGGAAGAGAACAGAGAAGTGCCATAAGTATAGGATACCTGCACATTGTTACCGGTCACTGGGGACCGTAAGATCACTAAAGCTTCAACGCTAGTGGTAAGAAAACCAGAGCTTATCGGACCTTAGGTCGTGGCAAGCATCCCTGAAGATCAGTACGTATCTGGGGTCAGGGAGAGTGAGAACCTTGAGCCTGATCAGCAAGAATAGGAACTCAGCTCTCTCACAGGAAGGCTCCGACCACAAAACTGACTGGGCAGCACAGCTTTGGAATAGCTGGAGTTATAGAGGGAACTACGCTTCAGGCTGGTTGTACTCATCACATTGGACAGTAAAGGAGCCCCTAACTTGCTTAGCCGTTGCCTTCAAAGCTCATCCTCCTCAACCGATCAGCCTCCCTGGGACCTGCCTTAACCATCTTACAAGTAAAGGTATGGAAAGACGCTGACCGTGTGAGACTGAGTTATTTACTTGCATGCCTGCACAACCCTGCCTTAACTACCGACCTGAGGAAGAGTCCCACCTGTAGGGACCCGACATCTAGCTGCATCACCATCCCCTCAGAGATCTACAGCAGCGCTGGTATAAATTACCAGAAGACTACAGTGGCGTCACGAACTGTAAATAATCTATCCCCTGTAAATATTCCCCCAACATACGCCAAGACCGCTAGGGCCACAGACCGAGCCACCGCTACCTGTGACAAACCCATAGACTTCTACGGCTCGCTCTGAGTACCCCATTGCCCTGGTAACCCACAATTGTGGTGGCGGGTCGACACAAAACTTGGCGTCACGAACAGGATACAAACTTGCAGCATTGCGAGCCCTGTGTGCCTGTGGAGTGTTTTGGCGAAAAAGACTGTTGCTGTTGTTTGGCGCCAAATACCGCCATATTTGCCGCCAGATTCGCGCCCTAAGGCGCTGGAGAAGAAGGTGGGCGTACCTGAAAGAGCGCGCAAAGTCTTGGACACGCCCCCGGCTCTGACTCAGCGGCAGGTCCTGCAACAGGAAGTGAACGCTCTGACATCAGAGCGCCTGGACGAAGGTCCTGTTCCCACTGCGGTGCCTGTGAAATAGCAGCGTCTGAAACCGGTAGGCTCCGTTTAACCAAGGGGGCGCTAAGATGTCACAACAACCGGCTGACAGTGCGGCCCCGCCGAGGCCCCAATCCGCACCGCCTGGTATTGTAGCGCCAGATGGGGGCGCAGGCCCTGCACCCAGTCCGGTAGTCCCGATCATGCCACTAACGCTCCCATATATGCCTGGGGCGAAATGGCTTCCCCATACAGCGGTGAGCCAGGCACATTAGCAGGCTTCAAGCGGAAGTTATGCAGCATCCTAGAAATGTACTCCATGCCTGAGAGACAAAAAGCTGCTGTGCTAATAGGGCAGCTAACTGGCGCTGCTGAGAGGGAAGTGGAGACTTGGGATACCGTTGATCAGGAGTCGGTACCTGCGATCTTCCTTAAGCTGCATGCCATATTTGAAGACCGCACAGAAACGGATCTCCGGATGGCCTTCTATCACTGTTCACAACAGCCAGGTGACAGCATCCGGGACTACGCTTGCCGACTACAGGGAGCCCTGAGAGCCCTCAAGCAAATTAAAATTTAAATGCTATCGACGAGAATAAAATGCTGAAAGAACAATTTATACAGGGATTGAGATCCCAAGAGGAACGCAGAACTGTAAACTGGTGGTCCTTAGACATCCGGATGCTACCTTTGATGCCCTAAAGACATGGCAATAAAAGGGCTGCGGCCCCTGGGCAAACCCGAGGTGGCAACCCAACATCATCAGGCTGAAGTCACTCTGGAACCGGCAGTAACCCCCTTTTCCCCGTAGTGGCTGAAGCCAAAGCGCAGGTGACACCTCCTAGTGAATTGGACTGTCTGCGCTCAGAGGTGCGCCAGCTGACTAAAAATCTGGCTGCTGTAATGAGTGCCCTGCACTGCGGAAAGAGGAGGAAGGAAGATCTTGTTAGCTGACTGCCCAGAAGACGTCCCGTGGATGCACCGGAGAAGAAAGAAGACGTCGCCCCCCCGGAGGAGGACAACGCCACCCCCAGGAGCAACCTCTGATCAACACCCTCCTCGTCGAGAGATCATCTGTTATCGATGCAACCGGAAAGGTCATCTGTCTCCACAGTGTCCTTTAAACGGGCAGAACCTGGGTCCAAGGGCCAACACCCAGGAGAATACCCGTCAGGCCCCCTAGACTGGAACCGCAGGTATGTGGGGGGCGACCCTACCTGTCTATTATTCTAGATGGTATTGCTGTTCCAGCATTGTTAGACACTGGGTCGCAGGTGACCCTAATACCTGATGCCCTATATACCAAGTACTGGTCAATGGACAGTCTTAAACCCCGAGCCTTGACTTTACCGTGTATGCTTCTAATGGTCTTCCTGTAGAAGTACTCGGAACAAAATGTGTAGATGTAAAGGTGGGCAGAGAGGAGTTGAAAGACCAAGGGCTTCTGGTAGTAAAGACTGTAAATGAGGAGAACGGTTTAAATATAATTTTGGGTACTAACATTATCGGTAATTGTTTGGGAGAAGTTGTGTTCTTGCTCCAACAGCTCGCTGAGATTGCCCGACCAAGGCAGAGAGGAGTAATCCAAAGAGAGATCCGGGCCCTGGTGTGTCAGCAGCAAGCGAAGCTTACAGACGGCGAAATTGGTAATGTACGGGTCACTGACTCGGATCCTATTGTGATACCCCCAATGAGTGAAATGATCATTGGTGCAGGGCAGCCATAGGTCTGAGAGGACAGAATTACCAAGCTGTAGTAGAACCCCACCATTCAGAACATAGACCTACACTTATGACTGCTAGAGGAGTAGTAGAAGTGGTGAATGGAAGAGTACCGGTACGGCTTCTCAATTGGGGAGATGATGAGGTAAACTTACCCCGTTATGCAACCATTGCTAAACTACATGCTGTTGATAATAATTCTATTCTCCCGGCTGAGTCCTTAGACTCCTGTCAAATAGCGGAGGACAATGACCCAGCAACTCAGGTGGCGGAGTGGTGTCAGCAACTCCATGTTGGGACGGACACCACTCCCGCTCACCAGAAGCAAGGGGTATTACGGGTGGTGCAAGAGTACGCCCAAGTGTTTAGCAAAAATCCACTTGATTTTGGGATAATTAAGGGAGTACAACATCATATCCCTACAGGCAGTCATCCTCCCATCAAAGAGCGGTATAGGCCCATACCTCCAGCTCATTATCAGAAGGCTAAAGAAATGTTGAATGATATGAAGAAAGCTGGGGTGATAAGGGATAGTTGTAGCCCCTGGGCAGCCCCTCTAGTTCTGGTTAAAAAGAAAGATGGTAGTATGAGAATGTGTGTGGATTACAGGCAGGTGAACCGCATAACACACAAGGATGCATACCCGTTACCACGTATAGAGGAATCATTAGCTGCTCTGAAAACGGCTAACTACTTTTCTACCCTTGATCTGACTAGTGGTTACTGGCAAGTGGCTGTGGCTGAGGAGGATCGTGAGAAAACGGCTTTCACCACCCCAATGGGCTCTGTGAGTTCGACAGAATGCCGTTTGGGCTCAGCAGTGCCCCAGGAACATTTCAGAGAGTGATGGAAAATTGTCTGGGACATCTCAATTTTGAAACCGTGCTGCTATACCTAGACGACGTTATCGTGTATTCCAAGACATATGAGGACCATCTGAAGCACCTGGCAGAAGTATTCGAGTCCCTGTCCAGGTACGGGATGAAATTAAAACCCTCAAAATGCCATCTACTCAAACAGAAGGTACAATACTTGGGGCACATCGTCAGTTCGGAAGGAGTAGCGCCGGACCCAGAGAAAGTCACTGCCATCCAGAAGTGGCCGGAGCCGAAGAACCTTAAGGAAGTGCGACAGTTCCTGGGACTAACGGGTTACTACAGAAGGTTCGTGAAAGATTACACGAAGAAGGCAGCTCCTTTACAGGACCTCCTGGTAGGACAATCCTTAAAGAGCAGAAACCCTCCCTTTAATTGGGGTAAAGAACAGGCTGAAGCATTCCAAAAGATGAAAGAGATCCTTACAGGTGATGAGATCTTAACCTATCCTGATTACAGCCAACCGTTCCTGTTGTACACCGACGCCAGTAATGAAGGTTTGGGAGCAGTTCTCAGTCAGAAGCAGAATGGCCAAGAAAAAGTCATCGCATATGCCAGCAGAAAACTCAGGCCAACTGAAAGGAATCCGGAAAATTATAGCAGCTTCAAGCTGGAGTTTCTGGCGCTGGTCTGGGCCATTACTGAAAGATTTAAGCACTATCTGGCCTCCAATAAGTTCACGGCGTACACAGACAACAACCCGTTAACGCACCTGGAAACCGCCAAGCTGGGTGCCATGGAGCAGCGATGGATGGCTCGGTTGTCCAATTACCAGTTTACTATCAAGTACCGGGCAGGTCGAAAGAATGCTAATGCTGATGCGTTGTCCCGAATGCCGCATGACTCTGATACGGAAGAAGAATCGGACGACCTGGAAGAAATTGAGCTACCTGCGTTCCATCGAAATGGGTAGTCCACAGCATCGAGTCAACAGAAAGCAGTATGGTGCAACATTAAATCCTTTACCCCATCACAGTTGGAAAGAGACTCAGGACAGTGATCCAGTGGTCAGCCGCATCAAGGAGTTGTTAAGACAGGAAGGCTCCTCTTTGGAAAAGGAAGCACCTATGTCAGCCAAGCTCCTGTGGAACGAGAAAAGCAGGTTGTTCCTATACCGTGAGAAGTTGTGCAGGAGATACGTCAACCCCAGAACCCATGAGATGGTCTGGCAAATAGTGGTCCCCAAGGCAGACGTCCCAATGGTGTTGGAAGCATACCACGATCAAGCAGGACACTTTGGCTGGAGAAAGCTGGAGACCCTGTTGAGATGCCGGTTCTACTGGGTAGGGATGCGCAGCTCCATCGAGAGGTGGTGTCGGAACTGTGGACCCTGTGGTCTCAGAAGAAAGGACTACGGTAGTCAGAAGGCACCCCTGCAACCTATCCGGACGACTCGTCCTCTGGAGATTGTGGCCCTGGACCACGTCAAATTGTCGCCAAGTAGATCTGGATACTCATACGCCTTGACCATGGTGGACCATTACTCCAGATTTCTGGTGGTTGTTCCAGTTAGGACCAGACCGCAGTGACGGCCGCGAAAACCTTTCAAGCAAGCTTTCTGCAGACCGCATGGGTATCCGGAGCAAGTATTAACCGATCAAGGACCTGCTTTCGAAGCTGATTTATTCAAGGAATTCTGTCACATGTACGGGTGCAAGAAAATTAGAACAACACATATCACCCTCAAACCAACGGTCTTTGCGAAAAAATGAACCATATTGTCCTTGATTTGTTGAGATCCATACCGTTGGAAGACAGGAATCGATGGCCGGATTTACTACCTGATTTGGTTGATTTGTATAACCATATACCTGTCAGTTCCACTAACTGCACTCCAGCCTATCTTATGAGAGCAAGGCCCGGAAGACTACCAATGGATCTAGAACTTGGAGTGGTAGAACCGGAGGCAGACGACGCCGTTGAAAACTGGGACATCAATCGGCAAGAGCAATACAGAAGAGTACAAATCTGTGTAGAGGAAAGTCTCAACAAGGCACGGAGAAACAGGAAGATGTTTACAACCGAAATGCTCCTGCCAAGCCTTTGATGCCTGGAGAGGTAGTATTAAAAAGAAAAAGGAAGATGCACAAATTGGATAACCAGTGGGAGCAAGAACCCTACGTTGTACAAGATTCTAAATATGACAACAGAAAAGTTTGTATCATCAGTAAGGACGGAGGAAGAACAATAACCACTGTGTCCAGAGACCATTTGAATTGTGTCCAGAACCCTTAAAATGTTGTGACAAGAACCCTGTCATCAATCAAAAAGAAAGGAAAGAAGAGGTCATACACACCGATCTGGGAGATTTTCCTGCGGATTGGCCTAGACTGGGAGATGCTGTAATAGTTCCGGTGTTGCAGTTTTATCAGCCACAAGAGGAAGTTTTACCTCCAGTTGTGCCCGTGGTGCCAGTCGAGCCCGTTCAGGAGTTACCCATCCCAGCAACACCTCAACCTATGGAATCTCAAGAAGGATCATCTGAAGCCGCCCCATACTATGGGATCCCTGGTGAAGCTGACTCACACCGCCCAGCCATCAGTACGCTTGCCAGATCCATAGAAAGATTGAGGCAGTTCTATAGTTTGCCGTTACGCAGTGCAGACAGATCGCAACTTAATATACCTGAGGCTACTCCACGTAGATCAGAGCGAATCACAAAAGGAAAGTTACCCATTCGATACCAGCAGTAATTATAACAAATTAATGTGAATACTGTAAAAAGTCTATATATATATATATGTGTTTTCCCTATATGTCTTATAAATGGACTCAGAGGCTGAGGACTGAGCCAGCCCAAAAACTGTATCCTGTAAATAGTTGCACTAAGGTGCCTTTTAATGGTTTCACACGAAGCCTTGACTTACCTCTGAACATAAAACCCGTGTGGTGAGGCACTGAGTGAGGTCTGCATTCGGATGTCCTGCAGCCCACCCAGGACCCACGTTGAAGGTTTGGTGCGGGTCCTTCACAAGCATATTGTCTATTTATATGAAAATGTTATTTAATATTGTATTTTTCTATATATAATGTTTTGTTTGCAACGTTCAAGACATCCTTACCTCCCGGATGGGACGAATTAATGTTTAATGTTGATGTTTAATGCATAAACAAAATGTCTCTTGTATTTCACAGCCCGGGAGTGCTGTCGTTTACCATGGGGAATGTGTAGCCCTGGTACACAATACCAGGAGGATGAGTGGAGAGGTAACGGTTAAGGCTCTTCATGATATCATGTACACTTCGGACACACCCACCAGGGGTGTGGAGGGAGTGCTAAGTATCTGAGTTCAGTTCAGTCAGTGCCCTCGAAGGAGTGAGAAGTGCAGTCTTTGTGCAGTTCAGAAAGTGGAGGCCAGTACAGGTGAGCCAGTTCACCTCAGCCTGGTCAGAGCTGTGCCCCACTATAGACGGACTGAATATCTATTAAGAGTTGAGCATATCGAAGGGCATAGTGGAAGAGAACAGAGAAGTGCCATAAGTATAGGATACCTGCACATTGTTACCGGTCACTGGGGACCGAAGATCACTAAAGCTTCACGCTTAGGGGTAAGAAAACCAGAGGCTTATCGGACCTAGGTCGTGGCAAGCATCCCTGAAGATCAGTACGTATCTGGGGTCAGGGAGAGTGAGAACCTTGAGCCTGATCAGCAAGAATAGGAACTCAGCTCTCTCACAGGAAGGCTCCGACCACAAAACTGACTGGGCAGCACAGCTTTGGAATAGCTGGAGTTATAGAGGGAACTACGCTTCAGGCTGGTTGTACTCATCTTGGACAGTAAAGGAGGCCCCTAACTTGCTTAGCTGTTGCCTCAAAGCTCATCCTCCATAACCCATCAGCCTCCCTGGGACCTGCCTTACCATCTTACAAGTAAAGGTATGGAAAGACGCTGACCGTGTGAGACTGAGTTATTTACTTGCATGCCTGCCACAACCCTGCCTTAACTACGACCTGAGGGAAGAGTCCCACCTGTAGGGGACCCGACATCTAGCTGCATCACCATCCCCTCAGAGATCTACAGCAGCGCTGGTATAAATTACCAGAAGACTACAGGTGGCGTCACGAACTGTAAATATATCTATCCCCTGTAAATATTCCCCCAACATACGCCAGACCGCTAGGGCCACAGACCGAGCCACCGCTACCTGTGACAAACCCCATAGACTTCTACGGGCTCGGCTCTGAGTACCCCATTGCCCTGGTAACCACAATTGTGGTGGCGGGTCGACACTTTGGGAACACGATCACTCGGCTCAGGGCCATTTATATTCCTGGTGTTTGGGAACAGGATCACTCGGCTCAGGGCCATTTATATTCCTGGTGTTTGGGAACACGATCACTCGCTCAGGGCATTTATATTCCTGGTGTTTGGGAACAGGATCACTCGGCTCAGGGCCATTTATATCCTGGTGTTTGGGAACAGGATCACTCGGCTCAGGGCCATTTATATTCCTGGTGTTTGGGAACAGGATCACTCGCTCAGGGCCATTTATATCCTGGTGTTTGGAATCAGATCACTCGCTCAGGGCCATTTATATTCCTGGTGTTTGGGAACAGGATCACTCGGCTCAGGGCCATTTATATTCCTGGTGTTTGGGAACAGATCACTCGGCTCAGGGCCATTTATATTCCTGGTGTTTGGGAACACGATCACTCGGCTCAGGGCCATTATATTCCTGGTGTTTGGGAACAGATCACTCGGCTCAGGGCCATTTATATTCCTGGTGTTTGGGATCAGGATCACTTGGCTCAGGGCCATTTATATTCCTGGTGTTTGGAATCAGATCACTCGGCTCAGGGCCATTTATATTCCTGGTGTTTGGGAACAGATCACTCGGCTCAGGGCATTTTATTCCTGGTGTTTGGGAACAGATCACTCGGCTCAGGGCCATTATATTCCTGGTGTTTGGGAACAGGATCACTCGCTCAGGGCCATTTATATTCCTGGTGTTTGGGAACAGGATCACTCGCTCAGGCCATTTATATTCCTGGTGTTTGGGAACAGGATCACTCGGCTCAGGGCCATTTATATTCCTGGTGTTTGGGAAACAGATCACTCGGCTCAGGGCCATTTATATTCCTGGTGTTTGGGAACACGATCACTCGGCTCAGGGCCATTTATATTCCTGGTGTTTGGGAACACGATCACTCGGCTCAGGGTCATTTATATTCCTGGTGTTTGGGAATCAGGATCACTCGCTCAGGTCATTATATCCTGGTGTTTGGGAACAGATCACTCGCTCAGGCATTTATATTCCTGGTGTTTGGGAACACGATCACTCGCTCAGGACCATTTATATTCCTGGTGTTTGGGAACAGATCACTCGGCTCAGGGTCATTTATATTCCTGGTGTTTGGAACAGATCACTCGGCTCAGGGCCATTTATATTCCTGGTGTTTGGGAACACGATCACTCAGCTCAGGGCCATTTATATTCCTGTGTTTGGGAACACGATCACTCGGCTCAGGGCCATTTATATTCCTGGTGTTTGGGAACACGATCACTCGCTCAGGGTCATTTATATTCCTGGTGTTTGGGAACACGATCACTCGGCTCAGGGTCATTATATTCCTGGTGTTTGGGAACAGGATCACTCGCTCAGGGCATTTATATTCCTGGTGTTTGGGAACACGATCACTCGCTCAGGGCCATTATATTCCTGGTGTTTGGGAACTCGATCACTCGGCTCAGGGTCATTTATATTCCTGGTGTTTGGGAACACGATCACTCAGCTCAGGGTCATTTATATTCCTGGTGTTTGGGAACACGATCACTCGGCTCAGGGCCATTTATATTCCTGGTGTTTGGGAACACGATCACTCGGCTCAGGGCCATTTATATTCCTGGTGTTTGGGAACACGATCACTCAGCTCAGGGCCATTTATATTCCTGGTGTTTGGAAACACGATCACTCGGCTCAGGGCCATTTATATTCCTGGTGTTTGGGAACACGATCACTCGGCTCAGGGTCATTTATATTCCGGTGTTTGGGAACACGATCACTCGGCTCAGGGTCATTTATATTCCTGGTGTTTGGGAACAGATCACTCGCTCAGGGCCATTTATATTCCTGGTGTTTGGGAACAGATCACTCGGCTCAGGGCCATTTATATTCCTGGTGTTTGGGACAGGATCACTCGGCTCAGGGCCATTTATATCCTGGTGTTTGGGAACAGGATCACTCGGCTCAGGCCATTATATTCCTGGTGTTTGGGAACAGATCACTCGCTCAGGGCATTTATATTCCTGGTGTTTGGAACAGGATCACTCGGCTCAGGCCATTTTTATTCCTGGTGTTTGGGAACAGATCACTCGGCTCAGGCCATTTATATCCTGGTGTTTGGGAACAGATCACTCGGCTCAGGCCATTTATATTCCTGGTGTTTGGAACAGATCACTCGCTCAGGCCCTTTATATTCCTGTGTTTGGGAACAGGATCACTCGGCTCGGGCCATTTTATATTCCTGGTGTTTGGGATCAGATCACTCGCTCAGGCCATTTATATTCCTGGTGTTTGGAACAGATCACTCGGCTCAGGCCATTTATATTCCTGGTGTTTTGGGAACAGATCACTCGGCTCAGGGCCATTTATATTCCTGGTGTTTGGGAACAGGATCACTCGGCTCAGGGCCATTTATATTCCTGGTGTTTGGAACAGATCACTCGGCTCAGGCCATTTATATTCCTGGTGTTTGGGAACAGGATCACTCGCTCAGGGCCATTTATATTCCTGGTGTTTGGAACAGGATCACTCGGCTCAGGGCCATTTATATTCCTGGTGTTTGGAACAGATCACTCGGCTCAGGCCATTTATATTCCTGGTGTTTGGGAACAGATCACTCGGCTCAGGGCATTTATATTCCTGTGTTTGGGAACAGGATCACTCGGCTCAGGGCATTTATATCCTGTGTTTGGAACAGATCACTCGGCTCAGGGCCATTTATATTCCTGGTGTTTGGGAACACGATCACTCGCTCAGGGCATTATATTCCTGGTGTTTGGGATCAGGATCACTCGCTCAGGGCCATTTATATTCCTGGTGTTTGGGAACACGATCACTCGGCTCAGGGCCATTTATATTCCTGGTGTTTGGGAACAGATCACTCGGCTCAGGGCCATTTATATTCCTGGTGTTTGGGAACACGATCACTCGCTCAGGGCCATTTATATTCCTGGTGTTTGGGAACGATCACTCGGCTCAGGCCATTTATATTCCTGGTGTTTGGGACAGATCACTCGCTCAGGGCATTTATATTCCTGGTGTTTGGGAACAGATCACTCGGCTCAGGGCCATTTATATTCCTGGTGTTTGGGAACACGATCACTCGGCTCAGGGCATTTATATTCCTGGTGTTTGGGAACACGATCACTCGGCTCAGGGCCATTTATATTCCTGGTGTTTGGGAACACGATCACTCGCTCAGGGCATTTATATTCCTGGGTTTGGGACACGATCACTCGGCTCAGGGCCATTTAATTCCTGGTGTTTGGGAACCGATCACTCGCTCAGGGCCATTTATATTCCTGGTGTTTGGGAACAGATCACTGGCTCAGGGCCATTTATATTCCTGGTGTTTGATAGGTACCTGGTCACATATACCGTGGATGTTGGAGAGACACGATTCACCGGCTCATGCATGTTATATGTACACTGGTTTCGACATCACTCCTCAGGGATCTGGGGGGAAGATCCTAAGGCTCGGTTCATTATATCAGTGGTCAGGTGTGGGAAGTGACAGATCTCTGCTGTGCCAGTTCAGAAATGGGAGGGAACACGTCACCTCAGCTCAGAGCTTCCCATATAAGACGGATGGAATCAGATCTGAGCTTCAGGGCATAGTCTGATGTTGGAACAGAGAAGTCATAAGTCAGGGCCATTTTACTCCTGGGACCGAAGATCACTCAGCTTCAGCTTTACTGGTTGGAACAGGTATCACTTAGGTCAGGGCAAATCCCTGAGGTCAGACGTACTGGCTCAGGGCATTGAATCCTGGTGTTCGGAAATAGAATCACTCTCCAGGAAGGCCTCAACACTGTTGGGAACAGTCTTGGATAGCGGCATTTAACTCCTTATGTTTGTACTATCGTGTGTAGAGGCCTAATTCCAGTGTATTGGAAAACATCCTCGGATCAGGGGGCCTTAATCTTCGTGGTTGGAAACGTACCTGTAGCTAGTATTTACTTGCATGCCTGCACAACCCTGCTTTAACTACCGACCTGAGGGAAGAGTCCCACCTGTAGGGGACCCGACATCTAGCTGCATCACCATCCCCTCAGAGATCTACAGCAGCGCTGGTACAAATTACCAGAGACTACAGGTGGCGTCACGAACTGTAAATATATCTATCCCCTGTAAATATTCCCCCAACATACGCCAGACCGCTAGGGCCACAGACCGAGCCACCGCTACCTGTGACAAACCCCATAGACTTCTACGGGCTCGGCTCTGAGTACCCCATTGCCCTGGTAACCCACAATTGTGGTGGCGGGTCGACACAAAACTTGGCGTCACGAACAGGATACGAAACTTGCAGCATTGCGAGCCCTGTGTGCCTGTGGAGTGTTTTGGCGAAAAAGACTGTTGCTGTTGTTTGGCGCCAAATACCGCCATATTTGCCGCCAGATTCGCGCCCTAAGGCGCTGGAGAAGAAGGTGGGCGTACCTGAAAGAGCGCGCAAAGTCTTGGACACGCCCCCGGCTCTGACTCAGCGGCAGGTCCTGCAACAGGAAGTGAACGCTCTGACATCAGAGCGCCTGTGACGAAGGTCCTGTTCCCACTGCGGTGCCTGTGAAATAGCAGCGTCTGAAACCGGTAGGCTCCGTTTAACCAAGGGGGCGCTAAGATGTCACAACAACCGGCTGACAGTGCGGCCCCGGCCGGAGGCCCCAATCCTGCACCGCTGGTATTGTAGCGCCAGATGGGGGCGCAGGCCCTGCACCCAGTCCGGTAGTCCCGATCATGCCACTAACGCTCCCATATATGCCTGGGGCGAAATGGCTTCCCCAGTACAGCGGTGAGCCAGGCACATTAGCAGGCTTCAAGCGGAAGTTATGCAGCATCCTAGAAATGTACTCCATGCCTGAGAGACAAAAAGCTGCTGTGCTAATAGGGCAGCTAACTGGCGCTGCTGAGAGGGAAGTGGAGACTTGGGATACCGTTGATCAGGAGTCGGTACCTGCGATCTTCCTTAAGCTGCATGCCATATTTGAAGACCGCACAGAAACGGATCTCCGGATGGCCTTCTATCACTGTTCACAACAGCCAGGTGACAGCATCCGGGACTACGCTTGCCGACTACAGGGAGCCCTGAGAGCCTCAAGCAAATTAACAATTTAAATGCTATCGACGAGAATAAAATGCTGAAAGAACAATTTATACAGGGATTGAGATCCCAAGAGGAACGCAGAACTGTAAACTGGTGGTCCTTAGACCATCCGGATGCTACCTTTGATGCCCTAAAGGACATGGCAATAAAAGGGCTGCGGCCCCTGGGCAAACCCGAGGTGGCAACCCAACATCATCAGGCTGAAGTCACTCTGGAACCGGCAGTAACCCCTTTTCCCCGCTAGTGGCTGAAGCCAAAGCGCAGGTGACACCTCCTAGTGAATTGGACTGTCTGCGCTCAGAGGTGCGCCAGCTGACTAAAAATCTGGCTGCTGTAATGAGTGCCCTGCAGCTGCGGAAAGAGGAGGAAGGAAGATCTTGTTAGCTGACTGCCCAGAAGACGTCCCGTGGATGCACCGGAGAAGAAAGAAGACGTCGCCCCCCCGGAGGAGGACAACGCCACCCCCAGGAGCGACCTCTGATCAACACCCTCCTCGTCGAGAGATCATCTGTTATCGATGCAACCGGAAAGGTCATAGTCTCCACAGTGTCCTTTAAACGGGCAGAACCTGGGTCCAAGGGCCAACACCCAGGAGAATACCCGTCAGGCCCCCTAGACTGGAACCGCAGGTATGTGGGCGGGCGACCCTACCTGTCTATTATTCTAGATGGTATTGCTGTTCCAGCCTTGTTAGACACTGGGTCGCAGGTGACCCTAATTCCTGATGCCTCTATACTAAGTACTGGTCAATGGACAGTCTTAAACCCCGAGCCTTGACTTTACCGTGTATGCTTCTAATGGTCTTCCTGTAGAAGTACTCGGAACAAAATGTGTAGATGTAAAGGTGGGCAGAGAGGAGTTGAAAGACCAAGGGCTTCTGGTAGTAAAGACTGTAAATGAGGAGAACGGTTTAAATATAATTTTGGGTACTAACATTATCGGTAATTGTTTGGGAGAAGTTGTGTTCTTACTCCAACAGCTCGCTGAGATTGCCCGACCAAGGCAGAGAGGAGTAATCCAAAGAGAGATCCGGGCCCTGGTGTGTCAGCAGCAAGCGAAGCTTACAGACGGCGAAATTGGTAATGTACGGGTCACTGACTCGGATCCTATTGTGATACCCCCAATGAGTGAAATGATTATTGGTGCAGGGCAGCCATAGGTCTGAGAGGACAGAATTACCAAGCTGTAGTAGAACCCCACCATTCAGAACATAGACCTACACTTATGACTGCTAGAGGAGTAGTAGAAGTGGTGAATGGAAGAGTACCGGTACGGCTTCTCAATTGGGGATGATGAGGTAAACTTACCCCGTTATGCAACCATTGCTAAACTACATGCTGTTGATAATAATTCTATTCTCCCGGCTGAGTCCTTAGACTCCTGTCAAATAGCGGAGGACAATGACCCAGCAACTCAGGTGGCGGAGTGGTGTCAGCAACTCCATGTTGGGACGGACACCACTCCCGCTCACCAGAAGCAAGGGGTATTACGGGTGGTGCAAGAGTACGCCCAAGTGTTTAGCAAAAATCCACTTGATTTTGGAGGTAATTAAGGGAGTCCAACATCATATCCCTACAGGCAGTCATCCTCCCATCAAAGAGCGGTATAGGCCCATACCTCCAGCTCATTATCAGAAGGCTAAAGAAATGTTGATGATATGAAGAAAGCTGGGGTGATAAGGGATAGTTGTAGCCCCTGGGCAGCCCCTCTAGTTCTGGTTAAAAAGAAAGATGGTAGTATGAGAATGTGTGTGGATTACAGGCAGGTGAACCGCATAACACACAAGGATGCATACCCGTTACCACGTATAGAGGAATCATTAGCTGCTCTGAAAACGGCTAACTACTTTTCTACCCTTGATCTGACTAGTGGTTACTGGCAAGTGGCTGTGGCTGAGGAGGATCGTGAGAAAACGGCTTTCACCACCCCAATGGGGCTCTGTGAGTTCGACAGAATGCCGTTTGGGCTCAGCAGTGCCCCAGGAACATTTCAGAGAGTGATGGAAAATTGTCTGGGACATCTCAATTTTGAAACCGTGCTGCTATACCTAGACGACGTTATCGTGTATTCCAAGACATATGAGGACCATCTGAAGCACCTGGCAGAAGTATTCGAGTCCCTGTCCAGGTACGGGATGAAATTAAAACCCTCAAAATGCCATCTACTCAAGCAGAAGGTACAATACTTGGGGCACATCGTCAGTTCGGAAGGAGTAGCGCCGGACCCAGAGAAAGTCACTGCCATCCAGAAGTGGCCGGAGCCGAAGAACCTTAAGGAAGTGCGACAGTTCCTGGGACTAACGGTTACTACAGAAGGTTCGTGAAAGATTACACGAAGAAGGCAGCTCCTTTACAGGACCTCCTGGTAGGACAATCCTTAAAGAGCAGAAACCCTCCCTTTAATTGGGGTAAAGAACAGGCTGAAGCATTCCAAAAGATGAAAGAGATCCTTACAGGTGATGAGATCTTAACCTATCCTGATTACAGCCAACCGTTCCTGTTGTACACCGACGCCAGTAATGAAGGTTTGGGAGCAGTTCTCAGTCAGAAGCAGAATGGCCAAGAAAAAGTCATCGCATATGCCAGCAGAAAACTCAGGCCAACTGAAAGGAATCCGGAAAATTATAGCAGCTTCAAGCTGGAGTTTCTGGCGCTGGTCTGGGCCATTACTGAAAGATTTAAGCACTATCTGGCCTCCAATAAGTTCACGGCGTACACAGACAACAACCCATTAACGCACCTGGAAACCGCCAAGCTGGGCGCCATGGAGCAGCGTTGGATGGCTCGGTTGTCCAATTACCAGTTTACTATCAAGTACCGGGCAGGTCGAAAAAATGCTAATGCTGATGCGTTGTCCCGAATGCCGCATGACTCTGATACAGAAGGAGAATCGGATGACCTGGAAGAAATTGAGCTACCTGCGTTCCATCGAAATGGGGTAGTCCACGAGCATCGAGTCCACAGAAAGCAGTATGGTGCAACATTAAATCCTTTACCCATCACAGTTGGAAAGAGACTCAGGACAGTGATCCAGTGGTCAGCCGCATCAAGGAGTTGTTAAGACAGGAAGGCTCCTCTTTGGAAAAGGAAGCACCTATGTCAGCCAAGCTCTTGTGGAACGAGAAAAGCAGGTTGTTCCTATACCGTGAGAAGTTGTGCAGGAGATACGTCAACCCCAGAACCCATGAGATGGTCTGGCAAATAGTGGTCCCCAAGGCAGACGTCCCAATGGTGTTGGAAGCATACCACGATCAAGCAGGACACTTTGGCTGGAGAAAGCTGGAGACCCTGTTGAGATGCCGGTTCTACTGGGTAGGGATGCGCAGCTCCATCGAGAGGTGGTGTCGGAACTGTGGACCCTGTGGTCTCAGAAGAAAGGATTACGGTAGTCAGAAGGCACCCCTGCAACCTATCCGGACGACTCGTCCTCTGGAGATTGTGGCCCTGGACCACGTCAAATTGTCGCCAAGTAGATCTGGATACTCATACGCCTTGACCATGGTGGACCATTACTCCAGATTTCTGGTGGTTGTTCCAGTTAAGGACCAGACCGCAGTGACGGCCGCGAAAACCTTTCAAGCAAGCTTCTGCAGACCGCATGGGTATCCGGAGCAAGTATTAACCGATCAAGGACCTGCTTTCGAAGCTGATTTATTCAAGGAATTCTGTCACATGTACGGGTGCAAGAAAATTAGAACAACACTATATCACCTCAAACCAACGGTCTTTGCGAAAAAATTAACCATATTGTCCTTGATTTGTTGAGATCCATACCGTTGGAAGACAGGAATCGATGGCCGGATTTACTACCTGATTTGGTTGATTTGTATAACCATATACCTGTCAGTTCCACTAACTGCACTCCAGCCTATCTTATGAGAGCAAGGCCCGGAAGACTACCAATGGATCTAGAACTTGGAGTGGTAGAACCGGAGGCAGACGACGCCGTTGAAAACTGGGACATCAATCGGCAAGAGCAATACAGAAGAGTACAAATCTGTGTAGAGGAAAGTCTCAACAAGGCACGGGAGAAACAGGAAGATGTTTACAACCGAAATGCTCCTGCCAAGCCTTTGATGCCTGGAGAGGTAGTATTAAAAAGAAAAAGGAAGATGCACAAATTGGATAACCAGTGGGAGCAAGAACCCTACGTTGTACAAGATTCTAAATATGACAACAGAAAAGTTTGTATCATTAGTAAGGACGGAGGAAGAACAATAACCACTGTGTCCAGAGACCATTTGGAATTGTGTCCAGAACCCTTAAAATGTTGTGACAAGAACCCTGTCATCAATCAAAAAGAAAGGAAAGAAGAGGTCATACACACCGATCTGGGAGATTTTCCTGCGGATTGGCCTAGACTGGGAGATGCTGTAATAGTTCCGGTGTTGCAGTTTTATCAGCCACAAGAGGAAGTTTTACCTCCAGTTGTGCCCGTGGTGCCAGTCGAGCCCGTTCAGGAGTTACCCATCCCAGCAACACCTCAACCTATGGAATCTCAAGAAGGATCATCTGAAGCAGCGCCCCATACTATGGGATCCTCTGGTGAAGCTGACTCACACCGCCCAGCCATCAGTACGCTTGCCAGATCCATAGAAAGATTGAGGCAGTTCTATAGTTTGCCGTTACGCAGTGCAGACAGATCGCAACTTAATATACCTGAGGCTACTCCACGTAGATCAGAGCGAATCACAAAAGGAAAGTTACCCATTCGATACCAGCAGTAATTATAACAAATTAATGTGAATACTGTAAAAAGTCTATATATATATATGTGTTTTTCCCTATTATGTCTTATAATGGACTCAGAGGCTGAGGACTGAGCCAGCCCAAAAACTGTATCCTGTAAATAGTTGCACTAAGGTGCCTTTTAATGATTTCACACGAAGCCTTGACTTACCTCTGAACATAAAACCCGTGTGGTGAGGCACTGAGTGAGGTCTGCATTCGGATGTCCTGCAGCCCACCCAGGACCCACGTTGAAGGTTTGGTGCGGGTCCTTCACAAGCATATTGTCTATTTATATGAAAATGTTATTTAATATTGTATTTTTCTATATATAATGTTTTGTTTGCAACGTTCAAGACATCCTTACCTCCCGGATGGGACGAATTAATGTTTAATGTTGATGTTTAATGCATAAACAAAAATGTCTCTTGTATTTCACAGCCCGGGAGTGCTGTCGTTTACCATGGGGGAATGTGTAGCCCTGGTACACAATACCAGGAGGATGAGTGGAGAGGTAACGGTTAAGGGCTCTTCATGATATCATGTACACTTCGGACACACCCACCAGGGGTGTGGAGGGGAGTGCTAAGTAGTCTGAGTTCAGTTCAGTCAGTGACTCGAAGGAGTGAGGAAGTGCAGTCTTTGTGCAGTTCAGAAAGTGGAGGCCAGTACAGGTGAGCCAGTTCACCTCAGCCTGGTCAGAGCTGTGCCCCACTATAAGACGGACTGAAATATCTATTAAGAGTTGAGCATATCGAAGGGCATAGTGGAAGAGAACAGAGAAGTGCCATAAGTATAGGATACCTGCACATTGTTACCGGTCACTGGAGACCGAAGGATCACTAAAGCTTCACGCTTAGTGGTAAGAAAACCAGAGGCTTATCGGACCTTAGGTCGTGGCAAGCATCCCTGAAGAGTCAGTACGTATCTGGGGTCAGGGAGAGTGAGAACCTTGAGCCTGATCAGCAAGAATAGGAACTCAGCTCTCTCACAGGAAGGCTCCGACCACAAAACTGACTGGGCAGTACAGCTTTGGAATAGCTGGAGTTATAGAGGGAACTACGCTTCATGCTGGTTGTACTCATCGTTGTGAAAGTAAAGGAGGCCCCTAACTTGTCCAGCTGCTATCTCGAAATACATCCTCCTTGGATCAGCCTCCCTGGGACCTGCCTTACCATCTTACAAGTAAAGGTATGGAAAGACGCTGACCGTGTGAGACTGAGTTATTTACTTGCATGCCTGCACAACCCTGCTTTAACTACCGACCTGAGGGAAGAGTCCCACCTGTAGGGGACCCGACATCTAGCTGCATCACCATCCCCTCAGAGATCTACAGCAGCGCTGGTACAAATTACCAGAGACTACAGGTGGCGTCACGAACTGTAAATATATCTATCCCCTGTAAATATTCCCCCAACATACGCCAGACCGCTAGGGCCACAGACCGAGCCACGCTACCTGTGACAAACCCCATAGACTTCTACGGGCTCGGCTCTGAGTACCCCATTGCCCTGGTAACCCACAATTGTGGTGGCGGGTCGACACATTTGGGAAAACGATCACTCAGCTCAGGGTCATTTATATTACTGGTGTTTGGGAACAGGATCACTCGGCTCAGGGCCATTTATATTCCTGGTGTTTGGGAACACGATCACTCGGCTCAGGGCTATTTATATTCCTGGTGTTTGGGATCAGGATCACTTGGCTCAGGGCCATTTCTATTCCTGATGTTTGGGAACACGATCACTCAGCTCAGGGCCATTTATATTCCTGGTGTTTGGGAACACGATCACTCAGCTCAGGGCCATTTATACTCTTGGTGTTTGGGATCAGGATCACTTGGCTCAGGGCCATTTATATTCCTGGTGTTTGGAATTAGGATCACTCGGCTCAGGGCTATTTATATTCCTGGTGTTTGGGAACAGGATCACTCAGCTCAGGGCCATTTATATTCCTGGTGTTTGGGAACACGATCACTCAGCTCAGGGCCATTTATATTCCTAGTGTTTGGGAACATGATCACTCGGCTCAGGGCCATTTATACTCCTGGTGTTTGGGATCAGGATCAGTTGGCTCAGGGCCATTTATATTCCTGGTGTTTGGAATCAAGATCACTCGGCTCAGGGCCATTTATATTCCTGGTGTTTGGAATCAGGATCACTCGGCTCAGGGCTATTTATATTCCTGGTGTTTGGGAACAGGATCACTCGGCTCAGGGCCATTTATATTCCTGGTGTTTGGGAACAGGATCACTCGGCTCAGGGCCATTTATATTCCTGGTGTTTGGGAACAGGATCACTCGGCTCAGGGCCATTTATATTCCTGGTGTTTGGAATCAGGATCACTCGGCTCAGGGCCATTTATATTCCTGGTGTTTGGGAACAGGATCACTCGGCTCAGGGCCATTTATATTCCTGGTGTTTGGGAACAGGATCACTCGGCTCAGGGCCATTTATATTCCTGGTGTTTGGGAACAGGATCACTCGGCTCAGGGCCATTTATATTCCTGGTGTTTGGAATCAGGATCACTCGGCTCAGGGCCATTTATATTCCTGGTGTTTGGAATCAGGATCACTCGGCTCAGGACCATTTATATTCCTGGTGTTTGGGAACAGGATCACTCGGCTCAGGGCCATTTATATTCCTGGTGTTTGGAATCAGGATCACTCGGCTCAGGGCCATTTATATTCCTGGTGTTTGGGAACACGATCACTCGGCTCAGGGCCATTTATATTCCTGGTGTTTGGGATCAGGATCACTCGGCTCAGGGTCATTTATATTCCTGGTGTTTGGGATCAGGATCACTCGGCTCAGGGTCATTTATACTCCTGGTGTTTGGGAACATGATCACTCGGCTCAGGGTCATTTATATTCCTGGTGTTTGGGAACGCGATCACTCGGCTCAGGGTCTTTTATACTCCTGGTGTTTGGGATCAGGATCACTCGGCTCAGGGTCAGTTATATTCCTGGTGTTTGGGAACTCGATCACTCGGCTCAAGGTCATTTATATTCCTGGTGTTTGGGAACACGATCACTCGGCTCAGGGCCATTTATATTCCTGGTGTTTGGGAACAGGATCACTCGGCTCAGGGCCATTCATATTCCTGGTGTTTGGGAACACGATCTCTCAGCTCAGGGCCATTTATATTCCTGGTGTTTGGGAACACGATCACTTAGCTCAGGGCCATTTATATTCCTGGTGTTTGGAAACACGATCACTCGGCTCAGGGCCATTTATATTCCTGGTGTTTGAGAACACGATCACTCGGCTCAGGGTCAAATATATTCCTGGTGTTTGGGAACACGATCACTTGGCTCAGGGTCAAATATATTCCTGGTGTTTGGGAACAGGATCACTCACCTCAGGGCTATTTATATTCCTGGTGTTTGGGAACACGATCACTCGGCTCAGGGCCATTTATATTCCTGGTGTTTGGGAACTCGATCACTCGGCTCAGGGTCATTTATATTCCTGGTGTTTGGGAACACGATCACTCGGCTCAGGGTCATTTATATTCCTGGTGTTTGGGAACACGATCACTCAGCTCAGGGCCATTTATATTCCTGGTGTTTGGGAACACGATCACTCGGTTCAGGGTCATTTATATTCCTGGTGTTTGGGAACAAGATCACTCGGCTCAGGGCCATTTATATTCCTGGTGTTTGGGAACAAGATCTCTCGGCTCAGGGCCATTTATATTCCTGGTGTTTGGGAACAGGATCACTCGGCTTAGGGCCATTTATATTCCTGGTGTTTGGGAACAGGATCACTCGGCTCAGGGCCATTTATACTCCTGGTGTTTGGGAACACGATCACTCAGCTCAGGGCCATTTATATTCCTGGTGTTTGGGAATACGATCACTCAGCTCAGGGCCATTTATATTCCTGGTGTTTGGGAACACGATCACTCAGCTCAGGGCAATTTATATTCCTGGTGTTTGGGAACACGATCACTCGGCTCAGGGTCATTTATATTCCTGGTGTTTGGGAACACGATCACTCGGCTCAGGGCCATTTATATTCCTGGTGTTTGGGAACACGATCACTCGGTTCAGGGTCATTTATATTCCTGGTGTTTGGGAACAAGATCACTCGGCTCAGGGCCATTTATATTCCTGGTGTTTGGGAACAAGATCTCTCGGCTCAGGGCCATTTATATTCCTGGTGTTTGGGAACAGGATCACTCGGCTTAGGGCCATTTATATTCCTGGTGTTTGGGAACAGGATCACTCGGCTCAGGGCCATTTATACTCCTGGTGTTTGGGAACACGATCACTCAGCTCAGGGCCATTTATATTCCTGGTGTTTGGGAATACGATCACTCAGCTCAGGGCCATTTATATTCCTGGTGTTTGGGAACACGATCACTCAGCTCAGGGCCATTTATATTCCTGGTGTTTGGGAACACGATCACTCAGCTCAGGGCAATTTATATTCCTGGTGTTTGGGAACACGATGTCATGTGTGCATTGCCACGAAGATCGTCGCGGTTGCACATTTTGACTTCTCACAGCTGAGCTGCTGTTTCTTTGTGTTTGGCAGCTAGGGAGTTAATTCTGTCTGTGCTCGGTTCTGGGACTGGGTGCAGTTTCTCCCGGCTGCAATTGATTATTTGTTGATTGGTTTCCTTTAAATTCCTGGTTGTCTGCTTGGGGAGTTGCCAGTGAAACCTTCATGCAGACCACAGATAGGAATGAATCTGTATAGACTTTAGTTGTGAGCTCTTTAGTTGTTCTAAGCTCAACTTGGTTAGAGTTTATTTCCCAGACCATTTATTTTCCTTTGGTGTTTGAGTGTGTATGCAAGCGAGTGTTATCCTGTCTGTCTTATATGTCTAATCTGTGTATTTAGCTAAGATCAGCCCATATCCCTTTGGTGGTAGTCAGGATCCTTCTTAGGACTGATTACAGGGTTCAGGGTCTGATAGGAGACAGGGTTAGGTTGGAGACTTGGACCTCTGAACCATTATCAGTACCTCCAAGGTGAGGGATTAGTTAGGACCCCAGTTTAGGGTCAGGTTAGATGCCGGTCCACCTCTTTCCTGTTTCAGCTCATCAAGTCCTCAAGATTAACCCTGAGTTCAGCAGATATCGTGTCAGGTAAATCTATTCTATACTTACATGCTGATGTTGCTATACTAGTTGTTGTATAGAGTGTTGTTCCTGTATTAATAGTTTACTGACATTTTATACATATCATTAGACAGCGTGACATTTTCACTGGCCATAAAAATTATCTCCAGTTACCATGGATCCAGTAGCCCAGCTGGCTCTGCAGTTGCAGGGATTATCCATGGAGCTGACGGACATTAAATCCAAAGTTTTGTCTCCCCTGGAGCAAACCAGAGTTGAACCTAAGGTTGCTCTCCCGGACAGGTTCACTGGTGGGCGAGACAAATTTTTCACCTTCCGGGAGGCATGTAAATTGTATTTTCGGCTTCGGCCTCGATCATCAGGGAGTGAGGAGCAGAGAGTGGGAATTGTTATCTCACTTCTGCAAGGGGACCCTCAATCCTGGGCATTTTCCCTTCCTCCGGGATCCCCGGCTCTACTGTCTGTAGATCAATTTTTTACTGCCCTGGGATTGGTATATGATGACCCAGATCGGGTCTCTCTTGCTGAGACAAAATTACGTAAGATACAGCAGGGAGATCGTCCGGCAGAGGAATTTGCTTCTGAGTTTCGTAGATGGGCCACAGATACTCAGTGGAATGACCCAGCTCTTAGGAGCCAGTTTTGTCATGGGCTTTCTGATAAATTAAAAGACGTTTTGGCTCAGTATGAGTCTCCTCCTTCTCTGGAGGCTGCTATGGCCTTAGCTATCCGTAATGATAGACGGCTTCGGAGAGGGGTGAGGTAACCCCACTCCCTGTTGTTTCTCCACCTACCACTAAAGTCCCTTATGTTGAGGTTCCCCTTGTCTGTTCGGATGAGCCTATGCAGTTGGGAGGGACATCATTTCGTAGGAGGGGATTGGCGGTACGCCGCAGGACTAGAAGATGTTTTTTCTGCGGGAAAGAGGGACATTTTGTTGGAGAATGTCCATCCCGTGCCTTGTTGAGCCAAAAGTCGCCGGAAAACTGTTAATCCCAGGTTGTGTGGTGGACGACAACCTGGGAGTATGTATTTCATCCGCCAGTTCTTCTCAGTTCCTTGTACCAGTGGAGGTGGTAGTTGGTACGAGAGTGGAGAGATTGTCTGTTCTTCTTGATAGTGGTTCTGGGGCTAATCTGGTTGACGCTCAGTTTGCTCAGGCTCAAGGTATGCATCTGAGTGTATTGGTCAAACCGATCCCTATATTCTCCATTGACGCCAGGCCTCTCGGCCAAGGTAGCTTTGTTCATGAGGTTCATAACATTGACCTTCGGGTAGGGGCAATACATAGGGAACAATTATCTTGTTATGTGTTGGAGGGTCTACCTACTCCCATTGTGTTGGGACTTCCTTGGTTGATTAAACATAACCCTGTGATTAATTGGCAGTCCAGAGAAATAAGCCAATGGGGTGAGTTTTGCAAAAGCAACTGCATGAACACAGTCATCAGTGCGGTCGTGCCTAGTACATTGCCTCCTTTTTTGGAGGATTTTGGGGATGTTTTCTCTGAGGAGGGGTGTCAGGAGTTGCCTCCTCATCGCGTGTATGACTGCTCTATTAATCTCCTTCCTGATGCTAAGTTGCCTAAAGCTAGGTTGTATAATCTTTCTGGTCCTGAGAGGCAGGCTATGAAAGATTATATTTCTGAAAGTCTGGCCAAAGGGCATATTAGACCTTCATCTTCCCCAGTAGCCGCGGGGTTCTTCTTTGTGAAGAAGAAAGATGGAGGCCTACGCCCTTGCTTGGATTTCCGCGAACTTAATCGGATTACTGTTCGAGATCCGTATCCACTCCCTCTTATTCCTGATCTCTTCAATCAAATTGTTGGCGCCAAATGGTTTTCTAAATTGGATCTCAGGGGGGCGTATAATCTGATTAGGATAAAAGAGGGGGATGAGTGGAAAACGGCGTTTAACACGCCGGAGGGACATTATGAGAACCTAGTCATGCCTTTTGGTCTGACTACTGCACCAGCAGTATTTCAACATTTTGTTAATGACATTTTTCGTCACCTTGTGGGGCTGTTTGTGGTTGTATATTTGGACGACATTTTAATTTACTCGCCAGATCTTGTGTCTCATCAGGAGCATGTGAGACAGGTGTTGCAGATCTTGCGAGACAATAAATTATACGCCAAACTGGAGAAGTGTGTATTTGCCGTACAGGAACTTCAGTTTTTTGGGTTTTTTGGTGTCAGCCTCCGGTTTCCGTATGGACCCTGAAAAGGTGAGAGCAGTGCTTGAATGGGATCAGCCAGGGGATCTTAAGGCTCTGCAGCGTTTTTTGGGGTTTGCTAACTACTACCGGAAATTTATTTGTAATTTCTCATCTGTCGTCAAACCTCTCACTGACATGACAAGAAAAGGGACGGATTTTTCTAAATGGTCGGACAAAGCTTGCCAAGCCTTTTCCTCTTTGAAGAAATGTTTTGCTTCGGCACCCGTTCTCATCCAACCAGATGCATCTCAGCCGTTCATTGTGGAGGTGGATGCGTCTGACGTAGGGGTGGGTGCTATATTGTCCCAGGGTCCGTCCCCTGGTAAATGGCATCCGTGCGCTTTCTTTTCTAAGAAATTGTCGTCCGCCGAAAGGAATTATGATATCGGCAATAGGGAACTTTTGGCCATTAAGTTAGCTTTTGAAGAATGGCGTCACTTTTTGGAGGGGGCAGTCCACCCGGTTACCGTTATTACTGATCACAAGAACCTGTTGTATTTGGAATCCGCTAAGCGTCTGAATTCCAGACAGGCTCGATGGTCGTTGTTTTTTACCAGGTTTAATTTTGTCGTCACTTATCGCCCGGGGTCTAAGAATGTAAAGGCTGATGCCTTGTCTTGCAGTTTCCCAGGGGCCGGGAAAACGGATGACCCGAGTCCTATCCTTCAGGAGGGGGTGGTAGTGTCGGCTGTATTTTCTGAGCTTGAGGAGGAGGTGTTAGAGGCTCAGGGGGACGCCCCTGCAGGACCTCCAGGGAGACTGTTTGTCCCAAATCTGTTGAGACAAAAGGTTATTGAGGCACATCATAATTCTGCTCTAGCAGGACATCCAGGGAGTAAGGCTACTTTAGATCTCCTTTCTCGCCGGTTTTGGTGGCCTAATGCTAATAAAGATGTTATAACTTTTGTCGCGTCATGTGGGGTGTGTGCTCGCTCTAAAACCCCTCATACCCGTCCGTCTGGGACCCTTTTACCCTTGAAACTTCCGGAGCGTCCATGGACTCATTTATCTATGGACTTCATTACGGACCTTCCTGCGTCGTCAGGGAATACTGTCATACTGGTGGTTGTTGACAGGTTCAGTAAGATGGCACATTTCGTTGCTCTTCCTGCACTCCCTAATGCTAAAACTCTGGCGCAGGTGTTCATTAGGGAGATCGTTAGACTTCATGGGTTGCCTTCTGATGTGGTGTCAGATAGGGGGTCTCAGTTTGTGTCCAAATTTTGGAGGGCATTTTGTTTACGTCGGGGGATGCAATTGTCATTTTCCTCGGCTTTTCATCCGCAGACCAATGGTCAGACAGAGCGTCTGAATCAGAGCTTAGAGACATATCTCCGGTGTTTTGTCTCAGAGAACCAAGAGGACTGGTCTTCTTTCTTGCCTCTGGCAGAGTTCGCTCTTAACAACAGGCGGAGCGAGTCCACTGGTAAGTCCCCGTTTTTTGGGGCATATGGTTTTCATCCCCAGTTTTGTACTTTCAATGGGGGGGGTCCTTCTGGGTTCCTGAGGAGGAGCGTTTCTCGTCGTCACTTGCTTCTGTGTGGAGAGGTGTATTGAATAATCTGAGTGCAATGGGGAACCGTTACAAACGTATGGCTGATAGGAGGAGAGTTTCTGGTCCAGATCTGAATGTGAACGATCTGGTATGGTTGTCTACCAGGAATATAAAACTTAAAGTGCCCTCCTGGAAACTGGGTCCCAGATTCATCGGGCCGTACAGGATCAATTCCATAATTAATCCTGTAGCATTTCGTCTGGACCTCCCTCCTACGTTTAAAATTCATAATGTGTTCCACAAGTCATTACTTAAAAGGTATGTGGCACCAGTCATACCGTCACCTCTACCTCCTCCTCCTGTGTTGGTCAATGGTAACTTGGAATTTCAAGTATCAAAGATCATTGACTCACGTCTGAATCGCCGGTCCCTTCAGTACTTGGTGCATTGGAAGGGGTATGGTCCAGAGGAGAGGACGTGGGTCCCTGCGTCTGATGTTAACGCAGATCGTTTGGTTCGGACCTTCCACAGAACTCACCCGGGCAGGCCTGGCCCTGAGGGTCCGGAGGCCCCTCGTAGAAGGGGGGGTACTGTCATGTGTGCATTGCCACGAAGATCGTCGCGGTTGCACATTTTGACTTCTCACAGCTGAGCTGCTGTTTCTTTGTGTTTGGCAGCTAGGGAGTTAATTCTGTTTGTGCTCGGTTCTGGGACTGGGTGCAGTTTCTCCCGGCTGCAATTGATTATTTGTTGATTGGTTTCCTTTAAATTCCTGGTTGTCTGCTTGGGGAGTTGCCAGTGAAACCTTCATGCAGACCACAGATAGGAATGAATCTGTATAGACTTTAGTTGTGAGCTCCTTAGTTGTTCTAAGCTCAACTTGGTTAGAGTTTATTTCCCAGACCATTTATTTTCCTTTGGTGTTTGAGTGTGTATGCAAGCGAGTGTTATCCTGTCTGTCTTATATGTCTAATCTGTGTATTTAGCTAAGATCAGCCCATATCCCTTTGGTGGTAGTCAGGATCCTTCTTAGGACTGATTACAGGGTTCAGGGTCTGATAGGAGACAGGGTTAGGTTGGAGACTTGGACCTCTGAACCATTATCAGTACCTCCAAGGTGAGGGATTAGTTAGGACCCCAGTTTAGGGTCAGGTTAGATCCCGGTCCACCTCTTTCCTGTTTCAGCTCATCAAGTCCTCAAGATTAACCCTGAGTTCAGCAGATATCGTGTCAGGTAAATCTATTCTATACTTACATGCTGATGTTGCTATACTAGTTGTTGTATAGAGTGTTGTTCCTGTATTAATAGTTTACTGACATTGTATACATATCATTAGACAGCGTGACACACGATCACTTGGCTCAGGGTCATTTATACTCCTGGTGTTTGGGAACAGGATCACTCGGCTCAGGGCCATTTATATTCCTGGTGTTTGGGAACAGGATCACTCGGCTCAGGGCCATTTATATTCCTGGTGTTTGGGAACAGGATCTCTCGGCTCAGGGCCATTTATATTCCTGGTGTTTGGGAATACGATCACTCAGCGCAGGGCCATTTATATTCCTGGTGTTTGGGAACACAATCACTCAGCTCAGGGTCATTTATATTCCTGGTGTTTGGGATCAGGATCACTCGGCTCAGGGCCATTTATATTCCTGGTGTTTGGGAACACGATCACTCGGCTCAGGGAAATTTATATTCCTGGTGTTTGGGATCAGGATCACTCGGCTCAGGGCCATTTATATTCCTGGTGTTTAGGAATACGATCACTCAGCTCAGGGCCATTTATACTCCTGGTGTTTGGGAACAAGATCACTCGGCTCAGGGCCATTTATATTCCTGGTGTTTGGGAACACGATCACTCAGCTCAGGGTCATTTATATTCCTGGTGTTTGGGATCAGGATCACTTGGCTCAGGGCCATTTATATTCCTGGTGTTTGGGAACACGATCACTCGGCTCAGGGCCATTTATATTCCTGGTGTTTGGGAACACGATCACTCAGCTCAGGGTCATTTATATTCCTGGTGTTTGGGAACAGGATCACTCGGCTCAGGGCCATTTATATTCCTGGTGTTTGGGAACACGATCACTCGGCTCAGGGCCATTTATATTCCTGGTGTTTGGGAACACGATCACTCGGCTCAGGGCCATTTATATTCCTGGTGTTTGGGAACACGATCACTCGGCTCAGGGCCATTTCTATTCCTGGTGTTTGCGATCAGAATCACTCTGCTCAGGGCCATTTATATTCCTGGTGTTTGAGAACACGATCACTCAGCTCAGGGCCATTTATATTCCTGGTGTTTGGGAACACGATCACTCAGCTCAGGGCCATTTATACTCCTGGTGTTTGGGAACAAGATCACTCGGCTCAGGGCTATTTATATTCCTGGTGTTCGGGAACAAGATCACTCGGCTCAGGGCCATTTATATTCCTGGTGTTTGGGAACAAGATCGCTCGGCTCAGGGCCATTTATATTCCTGGTGTTTGGGAACAAGATCACTCGGCTCAGGGCCATTTATATTCCTGGTGTTTGGGAACACGATCACTCAGCTCAGGGCCATTTATATTCCTGATGTTTGGGAACACGATCACTCAGCTCAGGGTCATTTATATTCCTGGTGTTTGGGAACAAGATCACTCAGCTCAAGGTCATTTATATTCCTGGTGTTTGGGAACACGATCACTCGGCTCAGGGCCATTTATATTCCTGGTGTTTGGGAACACGATCACTCGGCTCAGGGCCATTTATATTTCTGGTGTTTGGGAACACGATCACTCGGCTCAGGGCCATTTATATTCCTGGTGTTTGGGAACACGATCACTCGGCTCAGGGCCATTTATATTCCTGGTCTTTGGGAACACGATCACTCAGCTCAGGGCCATTTATATTCCTGGTGTTTGGAAACACGATCACTCGGCTCAGGGCCATTTATATTCCTGGTGTTTGGGAACACGATCACTCAGCTCAGGGCCATTTATATTCCTGGTGTTTGGAAACACGATCACTCGGCTCAGGGCCATTTATATTCCTGGTGTTTGGGAACACGATCACTCGGCTCAGGGCCATTTATATTCCTGGTGTTTGGGAACAGGATCACTCGGCTCAGGGCCATTTATACTCCTGGTGTTTGGGAACACGATCACTCAGCTCAGGGCCATTTATATTCCTGGTGTTTGGGAACACGATCACTCAGCTCAGGGCCATTTATATTCCTGGTGTTTGGGAACACGATCACTCAGCTCAGGGCCATTTATATTCCTGGTGTTTGGGAACACGATCACTCGGCTCAGGGCCATTTATATTCCTGGTGTTTGGGAACACGATCACTCGGCTCAGGGTCATTTATACTCCTGGTGTTTGGGAGCAAGATCACTCGGCTCAGGGCCATTTATATTCCTGGTGTTTGGGAACAAGATCACTCGGCTCAGGGCCATTTATATTCCTGGTGTTTGGGAACAGGATCACTCGGCTCAGGGCCATTTATATTCCTGGTGTTTGGGAACACAATCACTCAGCTCAGGGCCATTTATATTCCTGGTGTTTGTGACGCGCACCACACTGAGGTGGTACCAGGGCTATGGGGTACTCGGCACCGAGCCCATTGATTTCTATGGGAGATGTCACTGGCAGCGGGACTCGGTCCGTGGCCCTGGCGGTCATGCAATGGGGGATATTTACAGGGGAATTGTAGATTAGAATAGTTCGTGACGCCACCTGTGGTTTCTGATCAATTTGACCAGCGCTTGTAGTCCAGAAAGCCTCCGGTTTTCTTATTACTGGGCGTGAAGCACTAGCAACGCTTCGGACCCCGGTGTCCGGTGAATTAGTGCGGGTACTCCGGTACCTGATGCACTTGTCTCTATCTTTCTCCACTGTGCCCCTCGTCCTGCTCTTGCTCTTAACATAAGCACAAGTAGCGAAGATGTGAATATCAGCTTTCTTCAGAGCTCACTGAACAGTTCTCAGTACACTCACTGTCGCAGCTCCTGTGATTACCTTCCTTCTTTCCTTTCTTTCTCAGACCCTGTCCAGAGCAGCGCACAGGAACTCTGTCAAACTGTGTACACGCTGTAGCTCCGAGAGTCACCTTCTACTTTCCAAGGAATACAGGTAGCTTGTGCTGAGGTACTGGCTTTGTAGTTCTGACTGGGCTAGAGTGACTCCTTACACTCAAACCAGACTCCACTTCATGAGCTTGCTCTGCCAGAATCTAGTCTGCACTCCTCTTCCTCCAGGACTAGACTGAAGTGATACTGAACCAATCTGCTTCTCTCCTCTCCTCGACTGAACTGTACTGTCCTAAGACAGGAAGCTGACTGAACACTGAACACTGGACTGAATGTGCCCACTCCTCTCCTCCTGCACAGACTGTCTAGAAAGACTGAACAGTGACTGCTACATGTCACTTCCTTTTATACCCCTAGTGGGTGTGTTGGGAAATGTGTGACGTGAATGAATATCAAGCTTCACGGTTACCTTCTTGTGCATTTTCCTGGAATATGTGTGCCTGGCGTAGCTGGGCCACACATCCCCCTTGGTTAAATGTCTTGACCCGCACCACAATTGTGGTTTACCAGAGCAATGGGGTACTCAGAGCCGAGCCCATGGAAGTCTATGGGGTTGTCACAGGTAGCGCTGGCTCGGTCTGTGGCCCTGGCGGTCAGGCGTATGTTGGGGGGAATATTTACAGGGGATAGGTATATATACAGTTCGTGACGCCACCTGTAGTTCTCTGATCACTAAGACCAGCGCTGCTGTAGATCTCTGAGGGGATGGTGAGGCAGCTAGATGTCGGGTCCCCTACAGGTGGGACTCTTCCCTCAGGTCGATAGTTACGGTGGGGTTGTGCAGGGATGCAATCAAATAACTCAGTCTCACACATAGAAGCTTCTTTCCATACCTTTTACTTCAAGTTGTTCAGGCAGGTCCCAGGGAGGCTGTTCGGGGTGGATGAATGCACGTAGCGGTAACAGTTGAGCAGGTTACAGGCCTCCTTCTCTTTCCAAATGATGAGTGAGTCCAAGCTTGCCTGTAGCTAAGTTAACTCTATAGTTTTCAGCTTTTCCTACTAGCTGTACTGCCCGGCCGGTTTTGTGATAGAGCCTTATAAGTGGTGAACTAAGTACTTTCTTTTGCCGCGCGCCGGACTCAGAAGTCTTGTTCTCCTGACTCGGTTACGTACTGGCACTCTAAGGGCGGCTTTCTGCAACCTAAGGTCCAGTAAGACTCCGGCTTTTCTATCACTATGCCTGGAGCTATAGTGACGCTTCGGTCCCCAGTGACCGGTGACAATGTGCAGGATAATCCGATCCTTAAGGCACTTCTGAATCCTTCCCACTATGCCCTTCGCCCTGCTTCTGCTTTCAATGTAGCACTGAAGCGTGAAGATAGAAAGTCAGTTTTCTTCCTTGGTTTCACTGAGTAACTCTCAGTTTCCTCAAAGTTCAGACTGAGTAAAAGGTAACTCTGACTAGACTCGGGATGATAACTAGTCATCCGTTACTAGACTCCACTTCGTTGAATTGGCAGGAACTAATCTTCTGCTCACCCAGAGCTCTGACAGGAATCCTCACTGTCTAAGAAGAACTAGCCCTGACTGCTCTGTACGATGACAGGAAGCTAGACTGACTCTCTCCTGTGCTACACGTCACTCCCCTATACACCCCTGTGGGTGTGTCTGAAGTGTAAGTGAGTGTCAAGCTTTAACTGTTACCTTACTGTGCATTCTCCAGATCCTGTGTGCCTTACATACCAGGGCTACACATTCCCCCTTGGTAAAATACAGCACTCCCGGGCTGTGAAATATAAGAAGAAAGACATTTTGTTTTCCATTTAAACAAGTAACATTTTAAACTCTTCCATCAGGGAGGTACGGATTTCTTGAACGTTGCATTATAACAATAGGCATAGAAAAATACAAAATACTAAGTAGACATTTTCATATAAATAGATGACAATATTCTTGTGAAGGACCCGCACCAAACCTTCAACGTGGGTCCTGGGTGGGCTGCAGGACATCTGAATGCAGACCTCACTCAGTGCCTCACCATACGGGTTTTATGTTCAGAGGTAGGTGTGCTGGTAGAGAATGCACAAAGTGCAACTATATACAAGATCAGTTCTTGGGCTGGCTCAGTCCTCAGCCTCAGAGTCCATCATGAAACATTTTCAAGTAATTTACATATCATAACAATACTTTATACAATTATCCATACTTAGTAAACTAGTTTGCTAGGACTACTTTTGATAACGAATAGGTATCTTCCCTTTCGTTGTACGTTCTGATCTACGTGGAGTAGCTTCAGGTATATTAATCTCTAACCCAACTGTTCTACGTAACGGCAAACTATAGAACTGCCTCAATCTTTCTATGGATCTGGCAAGCGTACTGATGGCTGGGCGGTGTGAGTCAGCTTCACCAGGGGTTCCCATAGCATGGGGCGCTGCTTCCTATGATTCTTCCTCTTGAGGTTCCGCAGGTTGGGGTGCTGCTGGAGTAGGTAACTCCTGAACTGGCTCAACTGGCACCATGGGCACAACTGGAGGTAGAACTTCCTCTTGTGGCTGATAAAATTGCAACACCGGAATTATTACAGCATCTCCCAGTCTCGGCCAATCTGCAGGGAAATCTCCCAGATCCGTGTGTATGACCTCTTCTTTTCTTTCTTCTTGATTGATGACAGAGTTCTCTTCACGAAACTTTAAGGGTTCTGGACACAATTTCAAATGGTCTCTGGACACAGTGGATATTGTTCTTCCTCCGTCCTTACTGATGATACAAACTTTTCTATTGTCATATTTGGAATCTTGTACGACGTAGGGTTCTTGCTCCCACTGGTTATCCAATTTGTGCATTTTCCTTTTCCTTTTCAATACCACTTCTCCAGGCATCAAAGGCTTGGCAGGAGCATTCCTGTTGTAAATATCTTCCTGTTTTTCCCGTACCTTGTTGAGACTTCTTCTACACAGACTTGCACTGTTCTGTATTGCTCTTGCCGATTGATGTCCCAGTTTTCAATAGCGTCATCTGCCTCTGGTTCTACCACTCCAAGTTCTAAATCCATTGGTAGTCTTCCAGGCCTTGCTCTCATAAGATAGGCTGGAGTGCAGTTAGTGGAACTTACAGGTATATGGTTATACAAGTCAACCAAATCAGGTAGTAAGTCCGACCATCGATTTCTGTCTTCCAACGGTATGGATTTCAACAAATCAAGGACAATGTGGTTCATTTTCTCGCAAAGACCGTTGGTTTGAGGATGGTATGGTGTTGTTCTAATTTTCTTACACCCATACATGTGACAGAATTCCTTGAATAGATCAGCTTCGAAAGCAGGTCCTTGATCGGTTAATACTTGCTCCGGATACCCATGCGGTCTGCAGAAGCTTGCTTGAAAGGTTTTTGCTGCCGTCACTGCTGTCTGATCCTTTACTGAAACAACCACCAGAAATCTAGAGTAATGGTCCACCATGGTCAGGGCGGATGAGTATCCAGATCTACTTGGCGACAGTTTGACGTGGTCCAGGGCCACAATCTCCAAGGGACGAGTCGTCCGGATAGGCTGCAGGGGTGCCCTCTGACTACCGTAGTCCTTTCTTCTGAGACCACAGGGTCCACAGTTCCGACACCACCTCTCAATGGAGCTGCGCATCCCTACCCAGTAGAACCGGCACCTCAACAGGGTCTCCAGCTTTCTCCAGCCAAAGTGTCCTGCTTGATCATGGTATGCTTCCAACACCATTTGGACGTCTGCCTTGGGGACCACTATTTGCCAGACCATCTCGTGGGTCCTGGGATTGACGTATCTCCTGCACAACTTCTCACGGTATAGGAATAACCTGCTTCTCTCGTTCCACAGGAGCTTTGCTGACATAGGTGCATCTTTTTCCAAGGAGGAACCTTCCTGTCTTAACAACTCCTTGATACGGCTGACCACTGGATCGCTGTCCTGAGTCTCTTTCCAGCTGTGATGGGGTAAAGGATTTAACGTTGCACCATACTGCTTTCTGTAGACTCGATGCTCGTGGACTACCCCATTTCGATGGAACGCAGGTAGCTCAATTTCTTCCAGGTCGTCCGATTCTTCCTCCGTGTCAGAGTCATGCGGCATTCGGGACAATGCGTCAGCATTAGCATTCTTTCGGCCTGCCCGTACTTGATAGTAAACTGGTAATTAGACAACCGAGCCATCCAACGCTGCTCCATGGCGCCCAACTTGGCCGTTTCCAGGTGCGTTAGCGGGTTGTTGTCTGTGTACGCCGTGAACTTGTTGGAGGCCAGATAGTGCTTAAATCTTTCAGTAATGGCCCAGACCAGCGCCAGAAACTCCAGCTTGAAGCTGCTATAATTTTCCGGATTCCTCTCAGTTGGCCTGAGTTTTCTGCTGGCATAAGCGATGACTTTTTCTTGGCCATTCTGCTTCTGACTGAGAACTGCTCCTAAACCTTCATTACTAGCATCGGTGTACAGCAGGAACGGTTGGCTGTAATCAGGATACGTCAAGATCTCATCGCCTGTAAGGATCTCTTTCATCTTTTGGAATGCTTCAGCCTGTTCCTTACCCCAATTGAAGGGAGGATTTCTGCTCTTTAGGGATTGGCCTACTAGGAGGTCCTGTAGAGGCGCTGCCTTCTTCGTGTAATCTTTCACGAACCTTCTGTAGTAACCCGTTAGTCCCAGGAACTGTCGCACTTCCTTGAGGTTCTTCGGCTCCGGCCACTTCTGGATGGCAGTGACTTTCTCTGGGTCCGGTGCTACTCCTTCCGAACTGACGATGTGCCCCAAATATTGTACCTTCTGTTTGAGTAGATGGCATTTTGAGGGTTTCAACTTCATCCCGTACCTGGACAGGGACTCAAATACTTCTGCCAGGTGCTTCAGATGGTCCTCATATGTCTTGTAGTACACAATGACGTCGTCTAAGTATAGCAGCACGGTTTCAAAATTGAGATGTGCCAGGCAGTTCTCCATCACTCTCTGAAATGTTCCTGGGGCACTGCTGAGCCCAAACGGCATTCTGTCGAACTCACAGAGCCCCATTGGGGTGGTGAAAGCCGTTTTCTCACGATCCTCCTCAGCCACAGCCACTTGCCAGTATCCACTAGTCAGATCAAGGGTAGAAAAGTAGTTAGCCGTTTTCAGAGCAGCTAATGACTCCTCTATACGTGGTAACGGGTATGCATCCTTGTGTGTTATGCGGTTCACCTGCCTGTAATCCACACACATTCTCAAGCTACCATCTTTCTTTCTAACCAGGACTAGAGGTGCTGCCCAGGGACTACAACTATCCCTGATTACTCCGGCTTCTTTCATATCTCGCAACATTTCCTTAGCCTTCTGATAATGGGCTGGGGTATAGGCCTATACCGCTCTTTGATGGGGGGATGACTGCCTGTAGGGATATAATGTTGTACTCACTTAATTATCCCAAAATCAAGTGGATTCTTGCTAAATACTTGGGCGTACTCTTGCACCACCCGTAATACCCCTTGCTTCTGGTGAGCGGGAGTGGTGTCCGTCCCAACATGGAGTTGCTGACACCATTCCGCCACCTGGGTTGCCGGGTCATTGTCCTCCGCTATTTGGCGGGAGTCTAAGGACTCAGCCGGGAGAATAGAATTATTGTCAACAGCATGTAGTTTAGCAATGGTTGCATAACGGGGTAAGTTTACCTCATCATCTCCCCAGTTGAGAAGCCGTACCGGTACTCTTCCATTCACCACTTCCACTACTCCCCTAGCAGTCATAAGTGTAGGTCTATGTTCTGAATGGTGGGGTTCTACTACAGCTTGGTAATTCTGTCCTCTCAGACCTATGGCTGCCCTGCACCAGATTATCATTTCACTCATTGGGGGTATCACAATGGGATTCGAGTCAGTGACCCGTACATTACCAATTTCGCCGTCTGTAAGCTTCGCTTGCTGCTGATACACCAGGGCCCGGATCTCTCTTTGGATTACTCCTTTCTGCCTTGGTCGGGCAATCTCAGCGAGCTGTTGGAGTAATAACACAACTTCTCCCAAACAATTACTGATAATGTTAGTACCCAAAATTATATTTAAACCGTTCTCCTCATTTACAGTCTTTACTACCAGAAGCCCCTGGTCTTTCAACTCCTCTCTGCCCACTTTCACATCTACACATTTTGTCCCGAGTACTTCTACAGGAAGACCATTAGAAGCATACACGGTAAAGTCAGGGCTCGGGGTTTAAGACTGTCCATTGACCAGAACTTAGTATATAGGGCATCAGGTATTAGGGTCACCTGAGACCCAGTGTCTAACAATGCCGGAACAGCAATACCATCTAGAATGATAGACAGGTAGGGTCGTCCACCCACATACCTGCGGTTCCAGTCTAGGGGCCTGACGGGTCTCCTCCTGGGTGTTGGCCCTCGGACCCAGGTTCTGCCCGTTTAAAGGACACTGTGGAGACATATGACCTTTCCGGTTGCATCGGTAACAGGTGATCTCCCGACGAGGAGGGTGTTGATCAGAGGTCGCTCCTGGGGGTGGCGTTGTCCTCCTCCAGGGGGGCGACGTCTTCCTTCTTCTCCGGTTCATCCACGGGACGTCTTCTGGGCAATCAGCTAATAAGATCTTCCCTTCTTCCTCTTTCCGCAGCTGCAGGGCACTCATCACAGCAGCCAGATTTTTAGTCAGCTGGCGCACCTCTGAGCGCAGACAGTCCAATTCACTAGGGGGTGTCACCTGCGTTTTGGTTTCGGCCACTAGCGAGGAAAAGGGGGTTGCCGCCGGCTCCAGAGTGACTTCACCCTGACGATGTTGGGTTGCCACCTCAGGTTTGCCCAGGGGCCGCAGCCCTTTTATTGCCATGTCCTTTAGGGCATCAAAGGTAGCATCAGGGTGATCTAAAGACCACCAATTCACAGTTCTGCGTTCCGCTTGGGACCTCAGTCCCTGCACAAATTGTTCTTTCAGCATCTTATTTTCATCAATGACACTTATGGTATTAACCTGCTTGAGGGCTCTCAGGGCCCCTTGTAGTCGGCAGGCATAGTCCCTTATGCTGTCACTTGGTTGCTGTGAACAGTTATAGAATGCCATCCGGAGATCTGTTTCGGTGCGATCTTCAAAAATGGCCTGTAACTTTAAGAGGATTGCAGGCACCAACTCCTGGTCCGTGGTAGCCCAAGTCTCCACTTCTCTCTCAGCAGCGCCAGTTAGCTGCCCTATTAATACTGCAGCTTTTTGCCTCTCAGACATAGAGTACATTTCCAGGACACTGCATATCTTCCGTTTGAATCCTGCTAAAGTGTCTGGCTCGCCGCTGTACTGGGGAAGCCATTTCGCCCCAGGTATATATGGAAGCGTTAGTGGCATGAGCGGGACCACCGGACTGAGTGCTGGGCCTGCGCCCCCATCTGGCGCTACAACGCCACGCGGTGCGGAGTCGGGTCCTCCGGCTGGGGCCGCACTGTCGGCCGTTGTTGCAACATATTAGCGCCCCCTTGGTTAAACGGAGCCTACCGGTTTCAGAAGCTGCTATTTCCCAGGCACAGCAGTAGGAACAGGACCTTCGTCGCAGGCGCTCTGATGTCAGAGCGTCCACTTCCTGTCGCAGGACCTGCCGCTGAGTCAGAGCCGGGGCGTGTCCAAGACTTTGCGCGCTCCTTCAGGTACGCCCACCTTCTTCTCCAGCGCCTCAGGGCGCGAATATGGCGGCAAATATGGCGGTATTTGGCGCCAAACAATAGCAACAGTCTTTTTCACCAAAACACTCCACAGGCACACAGGGCTCGCAATTCTGCAAGTTTCGGATCCTGTTCGTGACGCCAAGGTGTCTTGACCCGCACCACAATTGTGGTTTACCAGAGCAATGGGGTACTCAGAGCCGAGCCCATGGAAGTCTATGGGGTTTGTCACAGGTAGCGCTGGCTCGGTCTGTGGCCCTGGCGGTCAGGCGTATGTTGGGGGGAATATTTACAGGGGATAGGTATATATACAGTTCGTGACGCCACCTGTAGTTCTCTGATCACTAAGACCAGCGCTGCTGTAGATCTCTGAGGGGATGGTGAGGCAGCTAGATGTCGGGTCCCCTACAGGTGGGACTCTTCCCTCAGGTCGATAGTTACGGTGGGGTTGTGCAGGGATGCAATCAAATAACTCAGTCTCACACATAGAAGCTTCTTTCCATACCTTTTACTTCAAGTTGTTCAGGCAGGTCCCAGGGAGGCTGTTCGGGGTGGATGAATGCACGTAGCGGTAACAGTTGAGCAGGTTACAGGCCTCCTTCTCTTTCCAAATGATGAGTGAGTCCAAGCTTGCCTGTAGCTAAGTTAACTCTATAGTTTTCAGCTTTTCCCACTAGCTGTACTGCCCGGCCGGTTTTGTGATAGAGCCTTATAAGTGGTGAACTAAGTACTTTCTTTTGCCGCGCGCCGGACTCAGAAGTCTTGTTCTCCTGACTCGGTTACGTACTGGCACTCTAAGGGCGGCTTTCTGCAACCTAAGGTCCAGTAAGACTCTGGTTTTTCTATCACTATGCCTGGAGCTATAGTGACGCTTCGGTCCCCAGTGACCGGTGACAATGTGCAGGATAATCCGATCCTTAAGGCACTTCTGAATCCTTCCCACTATGCCCTTCGCCCTGCTTCTGCTTTCAATGTAGCACTGAAGCGTGAAGATAGAAAGTCAGTTTTCTTCCTTGGTTTCACTGAGTAACTCTCAGTTTCCTCAAAGTTCAGACTGAGTAAAAGGTAACTCTGACTAGACTCGGGATGATAACTAGTCATCCGTTACTAGACTCCACTTCGTTGAATTGGCAGGAACTAATCTTCTGCTCACCCAGAGCTCTGACAGGAATCCTCACTGTCTAAGAAGAACTAGCCCTGACTGCTCTGTACGATGACAGGAAGCTAGACTGACTCTCTCCTGTGCTACACGTCACTCCCCTATACACCCCTGTGGGTGTGTCTGAAGTGTAAGTGAGTGTCAAGCTTTAACTGTTACCTTACTGTGCATTCTCCAGATCCTGTGTGCCTTACATACCAGGGCTACACATAAACACAGCACTCCCGGGCTGTAAAAGAGAAAAGAAAACATTTTGTTTTGCATATAACATCAAACAGTTTTTAACTCATCCCTTGCGGGAGGTAAGAATTCTTGAACGTTACACTGTATACATAGAAAAATATAAAAGTATCAAAAACACTTTCATAAATACAAGACAAGATTCTTGTGGAGGACCCGCACCAAAAACCTCCCACGTGGGTCCTGGGTGGGCTGCAGGACTTCTGACTGCAGACCTCACTCTAGCCACACCATACGGGTTTTTCTTCAGAGGTAGTTTAGGTTTTATGTAAAACCAAAATGGGGCACCGAAGTGCGAACTATTTACAATAAAAGTTTTTGGGCTGGCAAAGTCCACAGCCACGCAGTCCTTTGCATGATAAAACATTTTTCAAGTAAAATCACATTTCAATCAACTTTTACCCAGCCGGGTATTCTACTTTAAATAAGCAAACATACTATGTAAACATTTATCAATAGTAAAGTGCAAATCTTCATCTTTTTCAAACTTTATACATGTTCAGGTGCAGTAAACCCCTGTCTGGGTCCTACTGGTTTTCATCTTTGCTTGGGGTGACACCTGGTGGCGGTGCCAGCACAGGACCGTTCCTATTCACGGGCCCAGTGCCCAGCACCAAGATCATCGACTCCACCACCGGGGTCTGTGTGGCTGGTGTGCACTGGGCTGGTGGGGGTGTCAGGGGTTCCAGCAGGGTATCATCATCGCTGGTTACCTGCAAAGCCGGTTCACTCCAGTCCTCTAGGCCGCAGGATCTGTCTTCCTCCGGCGATGCTGATGGCAGAAACGGATCTTGTGCAGGCGGCGTGAGAAGATGTTCCTCTGTGGGCTCCTCCGTGGAGCCGGGTGCCTCCGCTGTGGTGGCAGCTCCGATGTCGGGATCCTCCTCTACTCCAGGTACAGCTCTTCCAGGATCAGCCTCCGGCCAGATTTCAGCCACTGGCTCAGGTGATGGCGCGGATGTCAGTCGCGCGCTCTGGGCAGGGAGCGATTGACTCTGCTGCAGCCGCAGCTTTAGAGTCCGACAGCTTTGCTCCACTTCATTGCTGGGGAGGGTGAGCTCCTTCATTCCCTCCCGTGAAAGCTTACAACCGACAGCCATCTTTTTCCGGTCACCCATCCCTTCTTCATCCGGGGGTCCCGTTCTTTGGAACAGGGGCGGGGTTTCCTTTTCCTCCTCTTCACTCCCTTTGGGATCAGGAGGCGGACTTCCCTTGCTGATGGGCGTGTCCGGTTAAGGCAGTCACATTTAGGGTAGGCGGACATCTTTTTCGCGCCACAGGGGGGAGCACGCCCACGAATGCACGCCCACCTTCTTCGCCAGCGCCTCAGGGCGCGAATATGGCGGTAAAATGGCGGGAAATGGCGCCAAAATCACACAACAGCAAACAGTCTTTTCTTGCATAAAACAGTCAATATAGGCAACACAGGACTCACAATTTTGCAAGCTTCGCATCCTGTTCGTGACGCCAGAAAACATGACGCGCACCACACTGAGGTGGTACCAGGGCTATGGGGTACTCGGCACCGAGCCCATTGATTTCTATGGGAGATGTCACTGGCAGCGGGACTCGGTCCGTGGCCCTGGCGGTCATGCAATGGGGGATATTTACAGGGGAATTGTAGATTAGAATAGTTTGTGACGCCACCTGTGGTTTCTGATCAATTTGACCAGCGCTGCTATATAGATCTTCCTAGGGGATGTTATGAGGCAGCTGGATAGTAAGTCTCCCACAGGCGAGACTGGTCCCTGGAAGTCTATGGTGGTGCAGGGTGTAGTAAATGAAACAGTCTCACACAAGGCAATCTCTTTCCATACCTTTACTTGCAGATGTTTCAGGCAGGTCCCGGGAAGCTGGTCGGGGTGGAGAATGCACATTCAGGATAACCGCTGAGCAGGTTAGAGGCCTCCTTTAACCTTGTATATGTGTGAGTACAAACTTGCATGAAGTCAAGTTAACTCTGTCAGTCTCCAGCTCGTTCAATAGCTGCAACGCCCGGCCGACATTGTGGTAGAGCCTTCTAGTTGGTGAGAACAGAGTCCCTACTTTTGTAGCGTCCCACTCAAGGTCCTTGTTCTACCTGACTCCGTTTACGTATCAGCGCTTAGGGCTACCTTCTGCGACTTGTAGTCCAGAAAGCTTCCGGTTTTCTTATTACTAGGCGTGAAGCACTAGCAACGCTTCGGACCCCGATGTCCGGTGAATTAGTGCGGGTACTCCGGTACCTGATGCACTTGTCTCTATCTTTCTCCACTGTGCCCCTCGTCCTGCTCTTGCTCTTAACATAAGCACAAGTAGCGATGATGTGAATATCAGCTTTCTTCAGAGCTCACTGAACAGTTCTCAGTACACTCACTGTCGCAGCTCCTGTGATTACCTTCCTTCTTTCCTTTCTTTCTCAGACCCTGTCCAGAGCAGCGCACAGGAACTCTGTCAAACTGTGTACACGCTGTAGCTCCGAGAGTCACCTTCTACTTTCCAAGGAATACAGGTAGCTTGTGCTGAGGTACTGGCTTTGTAGTTCTGACTGGGCTAGAGTGACTCCTTACACTCAAACCAGACTCCACTTCATGAACTTGCTCTGCCAGAATCTAGTCTGCACTCCTCTTCCTCCAGGACTAGACTGAAGTGATACTGAACCAGTCTGCTTCTCTCCTCTCCTCGACTGAACTGTACTGTCCTAAGACAGGAAGCTGACTGAACACTGAACACTGGACTGAATGTGCCCACTCCTCTCCTCCTGCACAGACTGTCTAGAAAGACTGAACAGTGACTGCTACATGTCACTTCCTTTTATACCCCTAGTGGGTGTGTTGGGAAATGTGAGTGACGTGAATGAATATCAAGCTTCACGGTTACCTTCTTGTGCATTTTC